>VDCT01000992.1:0-20137 GCA_009763385.1 Coix lacryma-jobi var. lacryma-jobi
TGCATTTATTCGTGTAGACTCCGTTCCGGAAGAGCCTGTTTCTCAGTGGGTTTTCTCTGAGGGTGTAGATCTTCCCGTCTCGTCTGAGTTGCCGGACTTCGCTGTTTTTCAAGGCAAGCCCCGGTGCATTTAAACCAATCCCTTGAATTTCGCAATTACACTTTTCTTTATAATTTGATGCATTAGCTGTTTATCAAATAAATGTTTTAAACCTGTTGATGCATGATTTACCTTGTTGTTATACCAATCCCTGATACCTGTTTTACACAAACAGTAGAAATGCTTAGACTTGCTTTTTCACACTTCCCGACAATGTGGTTATATTTTCGATGTTGGTATAATCTCTATGGTAGCTTACATCAAGAGAGGAGTCTTGATGTAACGCTATTCTACATAGGACCTTACCGTTGTTGGCCTGCTAGATTGAGACTTTTGAGTACAGCCCACATACAATGGTAAGCCTGGTCTATAGCTATTCCAATACTGAGAACGGATAACCGCGTACTGGGAGTGGAGAGATGGCGGGAGTAGCGTGTACCCTCGGGGCTATGAGATAGTCGGGTTCGAGGTGTACTGTACTCTCGGGTGACGCTGGACCCGTTCTTGTATAGGAGGATCTATAGTAAGGGTTGATATATGCAAGATTAAGTTCTACATATATCGTGTGGTACTGAATCCCCAGCTGGGTATAATCGATTCGAATCGCCGTGTTTCCTCGGATATGGAGCCTCAATCCACTGACCTGCACCGTAGTAATGAATGAATCTTGAGAAAAGGATTTTGATCAGAGATATGTTTTAAATGTTTGAAAAATCCTTAGGAAATCTTGAATATGAATCTTGAATAAAATTTTGGATATAGGAGTTACTCTAGTAAGCTTTTATGCAAAAGAAAAAAACTTTGTTCTTGCTAAAGCCTTACCTTGAATCCCTTTAGCCAGCATACCTGAGTTTTCTCTCTTTTCTAGTCGGTTAAGTCTTGTTGAGTACTTTTGTACTCAGGGTTTGTTAACCCTTGTTGCAGGTGAGCCAGTCGACCATCCCTTTGATGGCCAGTGTTTCTTCACTCTCGTGGAGGAGAGTGATGATGATGTTGATGAGTAACCTTGGGCAAGTGCTTCAGTGATGGTTTATGTATTATGAAGTTCCGAACTTTTATGTAATATTAAGAACCTATGGTTTGTAAACTTAACACTTAAGTTTTAATCTATATTGTATAATCTTTCCGCTTTACTCTGATATTTCTCGTATCTATAAAACTGTTGTAATACTGTGATGCTGGACAAAGGAATATCCTGGAAGAAAGATAAACGTGGATGATTCGGGTTTCCCGAGGACACCCGACAGATCCCTTAAGTCATTTGGAACTCATGCATGCCGATCAAAGGTCTTTGAGACAATGATGGGTGCATGTGGGCCACTTAACTTAGGCGGTTCTGCCACAGACTGGTATCAGAGCTTATTCCTTTAGAAAGTATAACAGTATTCATTTTTGAAAACTTCAAAAGTTTTGAGTCAAATTAAATTTTGAAGTAATTTGAGTCCAAGTTGCTTCTAGACTTTTCTTATGCTTCTGACTTGCCCTAATTCTTTCTTTAGACCTAATTTTTAATTCAAAGGAATATGTTTTTAGTATAGCTATGGTGATATGTATAATCTAAGGAACAATGTTTATTATATTGCCCTATTTATAAAAGGAAAATTTATCCACTTATATGTTGAGTGGCTAGTTTATGTGATTAATTGTTTGTTTAATGTTTTGTTCGTAAGTTCGTTCATGCATCATGATTATCAACCTGTAATTAACTTTCCCTCTTAAAGGTTTATCTAAGAAAGAGTAGAGTTAGTATGTTGTTTAATTCTAAAAACTCTGTTTCTTAATCTTGGAACTTATATAGTTCTAAAATTCAAAATATATTTTAGCCGATGGCCCGTACCAGGCAGACTGCACGCAAGTGTACCGGACCACGTGGTGTTCCTCGGCATGTTCTTGCCCCAAGAGAGGATGAAAGTGTAGGAAGTAACCAACCCGAGGTTACTTATGAAGAAGGTGAAAGTAGCAACAGCGCTACATCACAACTTCAGGCGGAAGTAGACCGCTTATACATGGAGTTGGCAAGAGCAAATGGTGAAAGGATGAGAGGTTCTAGAGAGAGAGAAGAGCTAAATGAACAGTTGCAGTATCATCATGAGCAACACCAGGAGTATGAGTGTAAGTGGAGAAGGCTGTCGAGCAGAGGAATCGGGCACGAGCCCGAGTTGATGTCATGAGAGATAATCAAAACCTTATGGAAGCACATCATGTTGAGTTACACAGGTACGTGGAGGAGTTGACAGCACGTTTACAGCCAGAACCTGCTACGCCACCAACTACTCAAAATGAAGCAGAAGAAGAAGAAGAAGAGAAGAAGAAGATGAGGAAGTAGAGCCTGTGGAGCATGAGTTTGTTTCTGAAGGAGAGTAATAAAACCAGAAACATGAGATGTATCATAGCGTGATCTTTCCTGACTTTGTAGCTTAGTTAGTCAGAAAACCTTTTCTGATATGATCAGCTATGTAAGATAGTGTTTTCAGTAGTCCTGCCCTAGAGCGGACTTGTATGATAAATAACTTGAAACATGTGCATGATATGGTGTATGATGGTTATATATGACTGTTATCTAAGGTATGGTTTGTTTTAAACAGATGCCTGTTAACACTCATGGAGCTAATTCTTCTCGTGGTGGGGATGATATCCCTAACGCACCACCAGTTCCACCACCTACGTTGGCTGACGCGATTGCAGCATTAGTCAATACAACAACTCTGTTAGCTCAGAACCAGAATGCTGGTCAATATGGTCGTGGTCATAACCATAGAGAGGAGGCAACATATGTTGATTTCACAGATACTCGTCCTCCAGTGTTCACCAAAGCTGACGAGCCTCTTGAAGCTGATGACTGGCTACGTACCATGGAACAAAAGTTCAGTCTTATCAACTGTACTGAGGTTCAGAAACCCGCTTTTGCAGCACAGCAACTTCGAGGAGCCGCAGGTGTGTGGTGGGCAAATCTTTTAGCTGTACAACCAGCTGGACACCGAATCACTTGGGCTGAATTCAAGGAAGCTTTCAGAGCTCATTATATTCCAGAGGGGGTTATGAACATGAAGCTTGAAGAGTTCTTAGCTCTACGTCAGGGAGATGAACCAGTTATGCAGTACATTGGGAAGTTCAATCATCTATCGCAGTATGCTATTGATCAGGTCAACACTGATGCCAAGAAAAAGGCATGTTTCATGAGAGGGTTGAATACAAAGCTGCAATCTATGATGACAACTTGTGGTAATCTGTCTTATCATGAAGTCGTGAATGTTGCTATATCCAGTGAAGATAAGAACCGCAAGCATAAAGAGGCCAAAAAGAAGAAGGGAATTGTGTCAGGATCTGGATCATCTGGCGGCAACAAGAAGCGTCAGAGACTTGTGTATCATCCAGCTCAGCAGTTTCGTCCCTCTTATCGTCCACAGTATCGTCCCACCTCAGCAGCAGAATTTTCAGAGGACCTTTACAAGACCTGCTATGCCTTTCAATGTTCAACGGCAGCCGAATGTTGTTGTCAATCGTCCACCAGTGCCACAAGCTACCATTTATCCTTGCTTCAACTGTGGAAAGGCTGGACATTTCTCTCGTGATTGTCCATATCCAAAGCAGAATGTTCCTAATGCTAATGTGCCAAGAACAGTGGGAAATCCGCAAGTGAACCAGAATAAGGGGAATGCACAGAACACTCAGAAGAGTAAGGGTACTCAAAAGACAGGCAAGGTTTATCATACTCAGATTGAAGCCATTCCTGAAGGAGAACCTGTCATGCTTGGTATGTTCCCTGTTGCTCAACATTCAGCAGTTATACTTTTTGATTCTGGTGCATCACATACTTTCATGAATAAAGCATTTGCGGAAAAACATAAAATACCTGTTGGTGAAACCAAAGTTGAGTTCTTTATACAGTCACCAGGGGGTCGACTGTGTACTAAGGAAATGGTACATCAGGTACCCATAGATTTGGGTGGATATATATTTCCAACCTCTATGATAGTTTTAAAAGATCCAAGTATAGATGTGATCTTGGGTATGAATGGATGAGCCAGAGAGGTGCAGTAATAGACACCCTGAATAGAACAGTTAAGCTCAACTTACCTAATAGCAAATCTCAACTTCTCGTCCATCTTCCTACTCTTAAGAGAGCAGTTGAGCAAGTATATGCTACTTTTGTTAAGGCAGTTAAGGACATTCCAGTAGTCTGTGAGTTTCCAGATGTTTTTCCGGAAGATTTACCTGGTCTGCCACCTGATCGTAATGTGGAGTTTGAAATAGAACTCAAACCAGGAACAGCACCTATATCCAGAAGAGCCTATAGAATGCCACCAAAAGAGTTAGCAGAATTGAAAACCCAGTTGCAAGAATTGCTAGATAAAGGTTTCATTCGACCTAGTTCATCACCATGGGGTTGCCCAGCAATCTTTGTGAAGAAAAAGGATAAAACTTTGAGGTTATGTGTTGACTATCGTCCTTTGAATGAAGTAACAATCAAGAACAAGTATCCTTTGCCCCGCATTGATCTACTCTTTGATCAACTTGCCGGTGCAAAAGTATTCTCGAAGATAGATTTGAGATCAGGATATCATCAGATCAAGATTAAGCCACAAGATATACCTAAAACAGCATTCACTACCAGATATGGTCTGTATGAATATCTAGTCATGTCCTTTGGTCTGACTAATGCCCCAGCACATTTCATGTACTTGATGAACTCAGTGTTTATGCCAGAACTGGATAAGTTCGTGGTTGTGTTTATTGATGACATTCTCATCTATTCCAAAACCAAAGAAGAACATGCAGAACATCTCAGAATAGTGTTGACTCGTCTGAGAGAACATCAGTTATATGCTAAGTTTAGTAAGTGTGAGTTCTGGATAGATGAAGTTCAGTTTTTGGGTCATATCCTATCAGCAGAAGGTGTTGCAGTGGATCCAAGCAAAGTTCAAGAAGTTCTTGACTGGAAGTCACCAATTTCAGTGCATCAAGTTCGGAGTTTCTTAGGATTAGCAGGGTATTATCGTAGATTTATCCCTGACTTCTCCAAGATCTCTAAACCAATGACAACATTATTGAAGAATGACACTAAGTTTGTGTGGTCATCTGAATGTGAAGAAGCTTTCCAAACTCTGAAAAAGTTGTTGACAACTGCCCCAGTGTTAGCCCAACCAGACATTGAGAAATCCTTTGATGTTTATTGTGATGCTTCAGGCAAGGGAATTGGGTGTGTACTGATGCAAGAAGGTAGAGTTATTGCTTATGCGTCACGACAACTTAAACAGCATGAAGAGCATTATCCTACACATGACTTAGAATTGGCAGCTGTAGTTCATGCTCTGAAGATTTGGCGACATTATCTGTTGGGAAACATGTGTCACATATACACTGATCATAAGAGCTTGAAATATATTTTTACTCAGTCTGAGTTGAATATGCGACAAAGGAGATGGTTAGAATTGATAAAAGATTATGATATTGAGGTACACTATCATCCAGGCAAAGCTAATGTAGTAGCAGATGCACTCAGTCGAAAGAGTCATTGCAATTGCTTGAAAGTCAAGTCAATAGATCTTACTTTGTGTCATGAGTTTGAGAAATTACTCGAGATGGTTTCACAAGGAAATCTTGCAAATATACTAGTTCAGTCATCTATAAAAGATCAGATCTTTGCAGCTCAGAAAGAAAGCAAGGGTATGATCCATCTGAAAAAGAAGATTCAGTGTGAGCAAAATTCTGATTTCACTATAGATGAATCCGGAGTAATTTGGTTCAAGAATCGGTTAGTAGTTCCGAAGGTTCCTGAGCTCAGAAAACAGATACTTGATGAAGCACATGCAACCAGATTATCAGTACATCCAGGCAGCAACAAAATGTATCAGGATCTGAAACAAAGATTCTGGTGGACTAAGATGAAACTTGAGATTGCCAGTTATGTAGCCAGATGTGACATT
The DNA here is from genome assembly GCA_009763385.1 of Coix lacryma-jobi var. lacryma-jobi. Taxonomy (NCBI): domain Eukaryota; kingdom Viridiplantae; phylum Streptophyta; class Magnoliopsida; order Poales; family Poaceae; genus Coix; species Coix lacryma-jobi. The sequence continues at coordinate 6,027 of VDCT01000992.1, forward strand.
TGTCGAAAAGTGAAGGCAGTTCATCTTAGGTCAGCTGGAGAGTTACAACCTTTGTCGATTCCATCTGGGAAATGGGATGACATTAGCATGGATTTTATAGTGGGTTTACCAAAGACCTCAAAAGGATTTGATTCCATATGGGTTATTGTTGATCGTCTGACCAAATCAGCACATTTCATACCAGTTAAGACCGCGTATCCTGCATCTAGCTATGCCAAGATTTATATTGACAGAATTGTGAGTTTGCATGGTGTTCCAAAGACTATTGTGTCAGATAGAGGAACACAGTTTGTTAATGTTTTCTGGAGACGTTTACATCAATCCTTGGGCACTAAACTTCTACATAGCACAGCTTATCATCCGCAGACAGGGGGTCAAACTGAAAGAGTTAATCAGATTTTAGAAGATATGTTAAGATCTTGTGTGCTTAGTTACTCAGAGAAATGGGATGAATGTTTACCATTAGCAGAATTCTCTTATAACAACAGTTATCAAGAAAGTATTAAGATGGCACCATTTGAAGCTTGTATGGCAGAAGGTGTAGAACACCTTTGAATTGGTCGGAACCTGGAGAGCATAGTTTGTTTGGAGTTGACTTAGTCAGAGAATCTGAAGAAAAAGTCAAGTTAATTCAGGATAACATGAAGAAAGCACAATCTAGGCAAAAGAGTTATGCTGATAAGAGACGTCGGTCTCTTACTTTTAAGGTTGGAGATTTTGTTTATCTCAAGTGTCACCAATGAAAGGAGTCACTCGTTTTGGAATCAAAGGAAAGTTAGCACCTCGATATATAGGTCCATATCAGATTCTTGGAAGATGTGGAAAAGTGGCATATCGTCTTGATTTGCCATCACATTTGTCAGCAGTTCACAATGTGTTCCACGTTTCTCAGTTAAAGAAATGTCTTCAAGTGCCTGATCATGTCATTCATATGGAAGAAATTGAGTTAGAACCTGATCTGACATACACAGAGTATCCTGTCAAGATTCTTGACCAGAAAGATCGAGTCACTCGAAGAAAGACTGTTAGGTTTTACAAGGTTCAATGGAGTCAGCATACAGAAGATGAAGCCACGTGGGAGTCAGAAGAGTTTCTCTTAGATAGTTTCCCTGAGTTTCTATCTTCTGTCTAGTTCTTGTAAGTCACAATATGATGACCTATCCCCTGCTCTATGTAATAGTTAATAATAAAAGTGCTTGACACATTTCTTTTTCCATTAGTTAGCCTTCAGGTTAAATCTCGGGACGAGATTTCTTTTAGGGGGAAGGAGCTGTAACACTCCGGTGTTAAGCAAACTAAAACCTGACATGTCATCATATGCATTGGCATTTCATTTGAGTGATAACCTGGTATTGCATTCACTAAAACAAGTTTATCATTTGATGTTATGCTTAGTTGATAAAGAGTGTTTAAGTTGATCTCTAGTTTATGCTTTCATGATTTTGTTAGTGTTTGTTTGAGTAAAGGGTTTTATGGTAATTTCTTATATAGCAGTGAATTTTGGATCAAACTTTGTTTTATATCTCAAGGGTGTATTTGGACCTTGATTCAAGTCATCAATGGGGTATAGAGCAGTTTTGGTTGAAATTCATTTTAATAGTTTAAATAATCCCAAAATCCTATTTTGTTCCCTTTTCTATAAATTAAAATCTAAAAAGAATTTGGGTATGTTTCAAAAAGCAAAGTTGTTCTATTTCTGTTAAGGAACAACTTTGATGTGTAAAGTTTTTCAAGTGTTCATGCAAAATCAAAAGTATTTGTGAAAGTTCTATTTTGTCCTTCTTATCCCTTTTGCAAATTCAACTCAAATTCAAAATGCAAGTCAAATTTGGGTGTGTTGCAAAAATAAAAGATGTTCAGTTTGAAATTCTGAGCATTTGATATTTTGGAATATTTTCAACTTCTATTCAAAATTTTAAAGTAATTTTAAATTAGAGAAGGGTAGAAAGGGAAAGGGAGAGGATATGTTCTTGTCCCTGTTCATGGCGGCAGGGAGGGGGTGATCTGTTGATCACCCGAGAGCGCGCGTGGACGCCGATCTCTCCGAACCCGCACACGACCGTGACCGTGGCGAGGTTGCGCACCTTCTGGCCAGCTCTCTCGCGTCGTGGCACCTTCTCCTGCGCTCGCCGTCGCCGTTTGCCACCGGTGCACCGACGGCACCATCTTGATCCCAATCCAAAATTGATCGTCTCTGCTTGATCTCATCCCAATTCACCGCACCTATAAGTACCTTGTTACCTTGCGCACCTCCCGGACTTTACCTCTCCATCTCTAACACCTCAGAGAGCTCGCACTCGCCGGAATCCTCTCCGCCGGTCTTGAATCGCCGCCGAGCTCGGGTCTGCAGTGGTCAGCTCAACCGAGCATCTGTTCGACCACTTTCTCTTGTGTTATTGCTTCACCGTGATCCCTGTGAACTCATCGGCTCGATGGTTCCATGTCTAATGCCCAGGTCTCGTCGGAACAGCGCCATCTTCACCGGAGTTCTCCGCCGATCGCCGCTGTACCGTGGTCGTCTATCTTCCGAGCTTGCTCCATCCAAACCATCCGCACCATCGTCTTCAGGGTGAGCTACTGGATCTTCCTAGCCCTCCGTTCTACTGCTATCGGCCTGAGTTCGCCGGAACAGTTCCGCCACGATTCGGATCGCCGCCGTGCGTGGCCAGACCTCGCCGGAGCAGTAGGGTTAGGGTTTAGGGTTCTTTCGGCCGCGTTTGGCTTGTCGGTGCTGATGCTCGCCTTAGTTAAGTCTCTAACGGCCGGAGTTGGCCGGCGTAAGGACGGTCGCGCCGCTCGGTTCGCCGTCGTACGCTCGGCCATGGCGGGGACCTCGCGTTTGTAAAGATAAGATCTTCCAGGGTGTTGGTTGCAAAGTCCCAGACTCAGGTGAATAGCGCCTTGGACTGCGGGTTAGTTTCGCGTAAGCCGAAGGGCTTTTCTGCAAAGCTGTCAGGGCGCTCCGTCTCGCTCGAGCCAGGTCTCGAGCGGACATGGGGACACGTGCTCACGTCTCGAGCTATGCCTCGAGCAGGCGCCTCCTCCGCTTCGCTCGAGCCGAGCCTCGGCGAACGTGTTCACCGTTCCGCCCGAGCTAGGCCTCGGACGGACAGCTTTTTCCGCCTCGCCCGAGCCGAGAGTCAGGCCTCGGACGGCGTTTGGTGTTTATCGTCTCGGTCGAGATAGGCCTCGACGGACGAGCGTTTTTCGTCTCGTCCGAGCCAGTCAAGCCTCGAGCGGACCCTCGGGCGTTTTCTCGCTCGCGCCGAGCCTAGAGCGAACGCGTCCGCACTCACCATCGTGCGCTCGCGCCACGTTGGGCCGAGTTGGCTTGGGCCGAAAGCCAGTTTGGGTTCGTTCAAGTTTTTCTTTTTCTGGTTTTATGCACAGTAATCAGTTTTGTTTTTTTGCTATAATTAATCTATAGCTCTGTTTTTTATGAAATTTGACATGATAGATGATAGCATGTCTGTGCTAATATAAAAATTATAAACATGTGTTTTGAGTACTTTTGCTATAGTCATTAAATCTGTACTTTAATTAATAAATGCAACTTTGATGATTTATGTAATTTTCTGTGTTTGTCCAAAAATCATGAAATTTGAAATGCAAGTTTATTTTGGTCATGTCTACCTTTATGTTTATTTTCATCTCTGTTTGAATTAATATAATTGTTTTATAAGTAAAAGCTATTTATAGGCTTATAAAAATGAATAGAAAAGAATAATCATTTAGGTTTTTGTGATTTTGGATTTGTTTGACAACCAATGGGAATCTAGCATGAAATGCTCCCTGGTTAAGGTTTTCTATATGTTCATTGTTCTTTGTCATTTATTAATTATGTAGTCTTGCTTTATGATAATGAAAAGAAATGCTTAGTAGTTTTAAAGATTTATTAATCAAATTAGTTTCCTTCCTTTTCATGAAGGAAAGTTGTACTCAAGTAATGTTTATAGCTTGGAAAATTTCCATCTTTACCATGTTCATGTCAAAGCATCTCATTGATCATGCATATGCATTATATTCGTGTAGACTCCGTTCCGGAAGAGCCTGTTTCTCAGTGGGTTTTCTCTGAGGGTGTAGATCTTCCCGTCTCGTCTGAGTTGCCGGACTTCGCTGTTTTTCAAGGCAAGCCCCGGTGCATTTAAACCAATCCCTTGAATTTCGCAATTACACTTTTCTTTATAATTTGATGCATTAGCTGTTTATCAAATAAATGTTTTAAACCTGTTGATGCATGATTTACCTTGTTGTTATACCAATCCCTGATACCTGTTTTACACAAACAGTAGAAATGCTTAGACTTGCTTTTTCACACTTCCCGACAATGTGGTTATATTTTCGATGTTGGTATAATCTCTATGGTAGCTTACATCAAGAGAGGAGTCTTGATGTAACGCTATTCTACATAGGACCTTACCGTTGTTGGCCTGCTAGATTGAGACTTTTGAGTACAGCCCACATACAATGGTAAGCCTGGTCTATAGCTATTCCAATACTGAGAACGGATAACCGCGTACTGGGAGTGGAGAGATGGCGGGAGTAGCGTGTACCCTCGGGGCTATGAGATAGTCGGGTTCGAGGTGTACTGTACTCTCGGGTGACGCTGGACCCGTTCTTGTATAGGAGGATCTATAGTAAGGGTTGATATATGCAAGATTAAGTTCTACATATATCGTGTGGTACTGAATCCCCAGCTGGGTATAATCGATTCGAATCGCCGTGTTTCCTCGGATATGGAGCCTCAATCCACTGACCTGCACCGTAGTAATGAATGAATCTTGAGAAAAGGATTTTGATCAGAGATATGTTTTAAATGTTTGAAAAATCCTTAGGAAATCTTGAATATGAATCTTGAATAAAATTTTGGATATAGGAGTTACTCTAGTAAGCTTTTATGCAAAAGAAAAAAAACTTTGTTCTTGCTAAAGCCTTACCTTGAATCCCTTTAGCCAGCATACCTGAGTTTTCATCTCTTTTCTAGTCGGTTAAGTCTTGTTGAGTACTTTTGTACTCAGGGTTTGTTAACCCTTGTTGCAGGTGAGCCAGTCGACCATCCCTTTGATGGCCAGTGTTTCTTCACTCTCGTGGAGGAGAGTGATGATGATGTTGATGAGTAACCTTGGGCAAGTGCTTATGTGATGGTTTATGTATATATGAAGTTCCGAACTTTTATGTAATATTAAGACCTATGGTTTGTAAACTTAACACTTAAGTTTTAATCTATATTGTATAATCTTTCCGCTTTACTCTGATATTTCTCGTATCTATAAAACTGTTGTAATACTGTGATGCTGGACAAAGGAATATCCTGGAAGAAAGATAAACGTGGATGATTCGGGTTTCCCGAGGACACCCGACAGATCCCTTAAGTCATTTGGAACTCATGCATGCCGATCAAAGGTCTTTGAGACAATGATGGGTGCATGTGGGCCACTTAACTTAGGCGGTTCTGCCACAGACTGGTATCAGAGCTTATTCCTTTAGAAAGTATAACAGTATTCATTTTTGAAAACTTCAAAAGTTTTGAGTCAAATTAAATTTTGAAGTAATTTGAGTCCAAGTTGCTTCTAGACTTTTCTTATGCTTCTGACTTGCCCTAATTCTTTCTTTAGACCTAATTTTTAATTCAAAGGAATATGTTTTTAGTATAGCTATGGTGATATGTATAATCTAAGGAACAATGTTTATTATATTGCCCTATTTATAAAAGGAAAATTTATCCACTTATATGTTGAGTGGCTAGTTTATGTGATTAATTGTTTGTTTAATGTTTTGTTCGTAAGTTCGTTCATGCATCATGATTATCAACCTGTAATTAACTTTCCCTCTTAAAGGTTTATCTAAGAAAGAGTAGAGTTAGTATGTTGTTTAATTCTAAAAACTCTGTTTCTTAATCTTGGAACTTATATAGTTCTAAAATTCAAAATATATTTTAGCGATGGCCCGTACCAGGCAGACTGCACGCAAGTGTACCGGACCACGTGGTGTTCCTCGGCATGTTCTTGCCCCAAGAGAGGATGAAAGTGTAGGAAGTAACCAACCCGAGGTTACTTATGAAGAAGGTGAAAGTAGCAACAGCGCTACATCACAACTTCAGGCGGAAGTAGACCGCTTATACATGGAGTTGGCAAGAGCAAATGGTGAAAGGATGAGAGGTTCTAGAGAGAGAGAAGAGCTAAATGAACAGTTGCAGTATCATCATGAGCAACACCAGGAGTATGTGTAAGTGGAGAAAGGCTGTCGAGCAGAGGAATCGGGCACGAGCCCGAGTTGATGTCATGAGAGATAATCAAAACCTTATGGAAGCACATCATGTTGAGTTACACAGGTACGTGGAGGAGTTGACAGCACGTTTACAGCCAGAACCTGCTACGCCACCAACTACTCAAAATGAAGCAGAAGAAGAAGAAGAGGAAGAAGAAGATGAGGAAGTAGAGCCTGTGGAGCATGAGTTTGTTTCTGAAGGAGAGTAATAAAACCAGAAACATGAGATGTATCATAGCGTGATCTTTTCTGACTTTGTAGCTTAGTTAGTCAGAAAACCTTTTCTGATATGATCAGCTATGTAAGATAGTGTTTTCAGTAGTCCTGCCCTAGAGCGGACTTGTATGATAAATAACTTGAAACATGTTATGCATGATATGGTGTATGATGGTTATATATGACTGTTATCTAAGGTATGGTTTGTTTTAAACAGATGCCTGTTAACACTCATGGAGCTAATTCTTCTCGTGGTGGGGATGATATCCCTAACGCACCACCAGTTCCACCTACGTTGGCTGACGCGATTGCAGCATTAGTCAATACAACAACTCTGTTAGCTCAGAACCAGAATGCTGGTCAATATGGTCGTGGTCATAACCATAGAGAGGAGGCAACATATGTTGATTTCACAGATACTCGTCCTCCAGTGTTCACCAAAGCTGACGAGCCTCTTGAAGCTGATGACTGGCTACGTACCATGGAACAAAAGTTCAGTCTTATCAACTGTACTGAGGTTCAGAAACCCGCTTTTGCAGCACAGCAACTTCGAGGAGCCGCAGGTGTGTGGTGGGCAAATCTTTTAGCTGTACAACCAGCTGGACACCGAATCACTTGGGCTGAATTCAAGGAAGCTTTCAGAGCTCATTATATTCCAGAGGGGTTTATGAACATGAAGCTTGAAGAGTTCTTAGCTCTACGTCAGGGAGATGAACCAGTTATGCAGTACATTGGGAAGTTCAATCATCTATCGCAGTATGCTATTGATCAGGTCAACACTGATGCCAAGAAAAGGCATGTTTCATGAGAGGGTTGAATACAAAGCTGCAATCTATGATGACAACTTGTGGTAATCTGTCTTATCATGAAGTCGTGAATGTTGCTATATCCAGTGAAGATAAGAACCGCAAGCATAAAGAGGCCAAAAAGAAGAAGGGAATTGTGTCAGGATCTGGATCATCTGGCGGCAACAAGAAGCGTCAGAGACTTGTGTATCATCCAGCTCAGCAGTTTCGTCCCTCTTATCGTCCACAGTATCGTCCCACCTCAGCAGCAGAATTTTCAGAGGACCTTTACAAGACCTGCTATGCCTTTCAATGTTCAACGGCAGCCGAATGTTGTTGTCAATCGTCCACCAGTGCCACAAGCTACCATTTATCCTTGCTTCAACTGTGGAAAGGCTGGACATTTCTCTCGTGATTGTCCATATCCAAAGCAGAATGTTCCTAATGTAATGTGCCAAGAACAGTGGGAAATCCGCAAGTGAACCAGAACAAGGGGAATGCACAGAACACTCAGAAGAGTAAGGGTACTCAAAAGACAGGCAAGGTTTATCATACTCAGATTGAAGCCATTCCTGAAGGAGAACCTGTCATGCTTGGTATGTTCCCTGTTGCTCAACATTCAGCAGTTATACTTTTTGATTCTGGTGCATCACATACTTTCATGAATAAAGCATTTGCGGAAAACATAAATACCTGTTGGTGAAACCAAAGTTGAGTTCTTTATACAGTCACCAGGGGGTCGACTGTGTACTAAGGAAATGGTACATCAGGTACCCATAGATTTGGGTGGATATATATTTCCAACCTCTATGATAGTTTTAAAAGATCCAAGTATAGATGTGATCTTGGGTATGAATTGGATGAGCCAGAGAGGTGCAGTAATAGACACCCTGAATAGAACAGTTAAGCTCAACTTACCTAATAGCAAATCTCAACTTCTCGTCCATCTTCCTACTCTTAAGAGAGCAGTTGAGCAAGTATATGCTGCTTTTGTTAAGGCAGTTAAGGACATTCCAGTAGTCTGTGAGTTTCCAGATGTTTTTCCGGAAGATTTACCTGGTCTGCCACCTGATCGTAATGTGGAGTTTGAAATAGAACTCAAACCAGGAACAGCACCTATATCCAGAAGAGCCTATAGAATGCCACCAAAAGAGTTAGCAGAATTGAAAACCCAGTTGCAAGAATTGCTAGATAAAGGTTTCATTCGACCTAGTTCATCACCATGGGGTTGCCCAGCAATCTTTGTGAAGAAAAAGGATAAAACTTTGAGGTTATGTGTTGACTATCGTCCTTTGAATGAAGTAACAATCAAGAACAAGTATCCTTTGCCCCGCATTGATCTACTCTTTGATCAACTTGCCGGTGCAAAAGTATTCTCGAAGATAGATTTGAGATCAGGATATCATCAGATCAAGATTAAGCCACAAGATATACCTAAAACAGCATTCACTACCAGATATGGTCTGTATGAATATCTAGTCATGTCCTTTGGTCTGACTAATGCCCCAGCACATTTCATGTACTTGATGAACTCAGTGTTTATGCCAGAACTGGATAAGTTCGTGGTTGTGTTTATTGATGACATTCTCATCTATTCCAAAACCAAAGAAGAACATGCAGAACATCTCAGAATAGTGTTGACTCGTCTGAGAGAACATCAGTTATATGCTAAGTTTAGTAAGTGTGAGTTCTGGATAGATGAAGTTCAGTTTTTGGGTCATATCCTATCAGCAGAAGGTGTTGCAGTGGATCCAAGCAAAGTTCAAGAAGTTCTTGACTGGAAGTCACCAATTTCAGTGCATCAAGTTCGGAGTTTCTTAGGATTAGCAGGGTATTATCGTAGATTTATCCCTGACTTCTCCAAGATCTCTAAACCAATGACAACATTATTGAAGAACGACACTAAGTTTGTGTGGTCATCTGAATGTGAAGAAGCTTTCCAAACTCTGAAAAAGTTGTTGACAACTGCCCCAGTGTTAGCCCAACCAGACATTGAGAAATCCTTTGATGTTTATTGTGATGCTTCAGGCAAGGGAATTGGGTGTGTACTGATGCAAGAAGGTAGAGTTATTGCTTATGCGTCACGACAACTTAAACAGCATGAAGAGCATTATCCTACACATGACTTAGAATTGGCAGCTGTAGTTCATGCTCTGAAGATTTGGCGACATTATCTGTTGGGAAACATGTGTCACATATACACTGATCATAAGAGCTTGAAATATATTTTTACTCAGTCTGAGTTGAATATGCGACAAAGGAGATGGTTAGAATTGATAAAAGATTATGATATTGAGGTACACTATCATCCAGGCAAAGCTAATGTAGTAGCAGATGCACTCAGTCGAAAGAGTCATTGCAATTGCTTGAAAGTCAAGTCAATAGATCTTACTTTGTGTCATGAGTTTGAGAAATTAAATCTCGAGATGGTTTCACAAGGAAATCTTGCAAATATACTAGTTCAGTCATCTATAAAAGATCAGATCTTGCAGCTCAGAAAGAAAGCAAGGGTATGATCCATCTGAAAAAGAAGATTCAGTGTGAGCAAAATTCTGATTTCACTATAGATGAATCCGGAGTAATTTGGTTCAAGAATCGGTTAGTAGTTCCGAAGGTTCCTGAGCTCAGAAAACAGATACTTGATGAAGCACATGCAACCAGATTATCAGTACATCCAGGCAGCAACAAAATGTATCAGGATCTGAAACAAAGATTCTGGTGGACTAAGATGAAACTTGAGATTGCCAGTTATGTAGCCAGATGTGACATTTGTCGAAAAGTGAAGGCAGTTCATCTTAGGTCAGCTGGAGAGTTACAACCTTTGTCGATTCCATCTGGGAAATGGGATGACATTAGCATGGATTTTATAGTGGGTTTACCAAAGACCTCAAAAGGATTTGATTCCATATGGGTTATTGTTGATCGTCTGACCAAATCAGCACATTTCATACCAGTTAAGACCGCGTATCCTGCATCTAGCTATGCCAAGATTTATATTGACAGAATTGTGAGTTTGCATGGTGTTCCAAAGACTATTGTGTCAGATAGAGGAACACAGTTTGTTAATGTTTTCTGGAGACGTTTACATCAATCCTTGGGCACTAAACTTCTACATAGCACAGCTTATCATCCGCAGACAGGGGGTCAAACTGAAAGAGTTAATCAGATTTTAGAAGATATGTTAAGATCTTGTGTGCTTAGTTACTCAGAGAAATGGGATGAATGTTTACCATTAGCAGAATTCTCTTATAACAACAGTTATCAAGAAAGTATTAAGATGGCACCATTTGAAGCTTTGTATGGCAGAAGGTGTAGAACACCTTTGAATTGGTCGGAACCTGGAGAGCATAGTTTGTTTGGAGTTGACTTAGTCAGAGAATCTGAAGAAAAAGTCAAGTTAATTCAGGATAACATGAAGAAAGCACAATCTAGGCAAAAGAGTTATGCTGATAAGAGACGTCGGTCTCTTACTTTTAAGGTTGGAGATTTTGTTTATCTCAAAGTGTCACCAATGAAAGGAGTCACTCGTTTTGGAATCAAAGGAAAGTTAGCACCTCGATATATAGGTCCATATCAGATTCTTGGAAGATGTGGAAAAGTGGCATATCGTCTTGATTTGCCATCACATTTGTCAGCAGTTCACAATGTGTTCCACGTTTCTCAGTTAAAGAAATGTCTTCAAGTGCCTGATCATGTCATTCATATGGAAGAAATTGAGTTAGAACCTGATCTGACATACACAGAGTATCCTGTCAAGATTCTTGACCAGAAAGATCGAGTCACTCGAAGAAAGACTGTTAGGTTTTACAAGGTTCAATGGAGTCAGCATACAGAAGATGAAGCCACGTGGGAGTCAGAAGAGTTTCTCTTAGATAGTTTCCCTGAGTTTCTATCTTCTGTCTAGTTCTTGTAAGTCACAATATGATGACCTATCCCCTGCTCTATGTAATTAGTTAATAAAAGTGCTTGACACATTTCTTTTTCCATTAGTTAGCCTTCAGGTTAAATCTCGGGACGAGATTTCTTTTAGGGGGAAGGAGCTGTAACACTCCGGTGTTAAGCAAACTAAAACCTGACATGTCATCATATGCATTGGCATTTCATTTGAGTGATAACCTGGTATTGCATTCACTAAAACAAGTTTATCATTTGATGTTATGCTTAGTTGATAAAGAGTGTTTAAGTTGATCTCTAGTTATGCTTTCATGTTTTGATAGTGTTTGTTTGAGTAAAAGGGTTTATGGTAATTTCTTATATGGCAGTGAATTTTGGATCAAACTTTGTTTTATATCTCAAGGGTGTATTTGGACCTTGATTCAAGTCATCAATGGGGTATAGAGCAGATTTTGGTTGAAATTCATTTTAATAGTTTAAATAATCCCAAAATCCTATTTTGTTCCCTTTTCTTTAAATTAAAATCTAAAAAGAATTTGGGTATGTTTCAAAAAGCAAAGTTGTTCTATTTCTGTCAAGGAACACTTTGATGTGTAAAGTTTTTCAAGTGTTCATGCAAAATCAAAAGTATTTGTGAAAGTTCTATTTTGTCCTTCTTATCCCTTTTTGCAAATTCAACTCAAATTCAAAATGCAAGTCAAATTTGGGTGTGTTGCAAAAATAAAAGATGTTCAGTTTGAAATTCTGAGCATTTGATATTTTGGAATATTTTCAACTTCTATTCAAAATTTTAAAGTAATTTTAAATTAGAGAAGGGTAGAAAGGGAAAGGGAGAGGATATGTTCTTGTCCCTGTTCATGGCGGCAGGGAGGGGTGATCTGTTGATCACCCGAGCGCGCGCGTGGACGCCGATCTCTCCCGAACCCGCACACGACCGTGACCGTGGCGAGGTTGCGCACCTTCTGGCCAGCTCTCTCGCGTCGTGGCACCTTCTCCTGCGCTCGCCGTCGCCGTTTGCCACCGGTGCACCGACGGCACCATCTTGATCCCAATCCAAAATTGATCGTCTCTGCTTGATCTCATCCCAATTCACCGCACCTATAAGTACCTTGTTACCTTGCGCACCTCCCGGACTTTACCTCTCCATCTCTAACACCTCAGAGAGCTCGCACTCGCCGGAATCCTCTCCGCCGGTCTTGGAATCGCCGCCGAGCTCGGGTCTGCAGTGGTCAGCTCAACCGAGCATCTGTTCGACCACTTTCTCTTGTGTTATTGCTTCACCGTGATCCCTGTGAACTCATCGGCTTGATGGTTCCATGTCTAATGCCCAGGTCTCGTCGGAACAGCGCCATCTTCACCGGAGTTCTCCGCCGATCGCCGCTGTACCGTGGTCGTCTATCTTCCGAGCTTGCTCCATCTAAACCATCCGCACCATCGTCTTCAGGGTGAGCTACTGGATCTTCCTAGCCCTCCGTTCTACTGCTTTCGGCCTGAGTTCGCCGGAACAGTTCCGCCACGATTCGGATCGCCGCCGTGCGTGGCCAGACCTCGCCGGAGCAGTAGGTTAGGGTTTAGGGGTTCTTTCGGCCGCGTTTGGCTTGTCGGTGCTGATGCTCGCCTTAGTTAAGTCTCTAACGGCCGGAGTTGGCCGGCGTAAGGACGGTCGCCGCTCGGTTCGCCGTCGTACGCTCGGGCCATGGCCAGGGACCTCGCGTTTGTAAGATAAGATCTTCCAGGGTGTTGGTTGCAAAGTCCCAGACTCAGGTGAATAGCGCCTTGGACTGCGGGTTAGTTTCGCGTAAGCCGAAGGGCTTTTCTGCAAAGCTGTCAGGGCGTCCGTCTCGCTCGAGCCAGGTCTCGAGCGGACATGGGACACGTGCTCACGTCTCGAGCTATGCCTCGAGCAGGCGCCTCCTCCGCTTCGCTCGAGCCGAGCCGGGCGAACGTGTTCACCGTTCCGCCCGAGATAGGCCTCGGACGGACGAGCTTTTTCCGTCTCGCCCGAGCCGAGAGTCAGGCCTCGGACGGGCGTTTGGTGTTTATCGTCTCGGTCGAGATAGGCCTCGGACGGACGAGCGTTTTTCCGTCTCGTCGAGCCTAAGTCAAGCCTCGAGCGGACCCTCGGGCGTTTCCCGCTCGCGCCGAGCCTAGAGCGAATGCGTCCGCACTCACCATCGTGCGCTCGCGCCACGTTGGGCCGAGTTGGCTTGGGCCGAAAGCCCAGTTTGGGTTCGTTCAAGTTTTTCTTTTTTCTGGTTTTGGCACAGTAATCAGTTTTGTTATTTTTGCTATAATTAATCTATAGCTCTGTTTTTTATGAAATTTGACATGATAGATGATAGCATGTCTGTGCTAATATAAAAATTATAAAACATGTGTTTTGAGTACTTTTGCTATAGTCATTAAATCTGTACTTTAATTAATAAATGCAACTTTGATGATTTATGTAATTTTTTGTGTTTGTCCAAAAATCATGAAATTTGAAATGCAAGTTTATTTTGGTCATGTCTACCTTTATGTTTATTTCATCTCTGTTTGAATTAATATAATTGTTTTATAAGTAAAAGCTTTTATAGGCTTATACAAATAATAGAAAAGAATAATCATTTAGGTTTTGTGATTTTGGATTTGTTTGACAACCAATGGGATCTAGCATGAAATGCTCCCTGGTAAGGTTTTTTCTATATGTTCCTTGTTCTTTGTCATTTTTAATTATGTAGTCTTACTTTATGATAATGAAAGAATGCTTAGTAGTTTTAAAGATTTATTAATCAAATTAGTTTCCTTCCTTTTCATGAAGGAAAGTTTTGTACTCAAGTAACTGTTAATATAGCTTGGAAAATTTCCATCTTTACCATGTTCATGTCAAGCATCTCATTGATCATGCATATGCACTTATCGTGTAGACTTCGTTCCGGAAGAGCCGTTTTCTCAGTGGGTTTCTCTGAG
>VDCT01000993.1:0-21432 GCA_009763385.1 Coix lacryma-jobi var. lacryma-jobi
TAACAAATCACTCTTGTAAACATCATATGTACATTTTTGATGCAAGAAGGCAATACTGGCGAGGTATATATACAATATGTCGTGTTAGGGTTTACGTTTACTTTATTACTTGATTAGGATTTATTTCAACTTGTATTAGGGTTTCATCTTCGTGTCTTTAAGAATGTTATTTTTAATGTTGGCGAAACATAAACCCTAAACGAATCTAAACCCTAAACTCTAAACCCAAAAACCCCAAACCCTAAACCCTAAACCTAAACCCTAAACCCAAACCCTAAACCATAAACCTAAACCCTAACCCCTAAACCCGAAACCCTAAACCTAACCCTAAACCCTAAACCCTAAACCCTAAACCCCAAACCCTAAACCCTAAACCCCTAACCCCTAACCCCAAACCCAACCCCTAAACCCAAAAACCCAAACCCAACCCTAACCAAACCCCAACCCAAACCCCTAAACCCTAAACCCTAAACCCCAAACCCAAACCCAAACCCCAACCCCAAACCCAAACCCTAACCCTAAACCCCAAACCCTAAACCCCAAACCCCAAACCTAAACCAACCCTAAACCCCCTAAACCCAAACCCCTAATTATTTGTTTTTTGGTTTCACATACATACATGTATAAAGCTCCTCTAAGTGTTCGATCATATTGTATATATATTTTAATATTCAAGAAATGGCCGACCCAAATGAGAACATGGAGGAGGAAATGATGAATATCATCGCCGGCGGCGATGACGGGAGTCAATACTTATTGAATTACGAAGACATGACCATGCATGATGAAAATCCCCTGAACAACAAGTTGAGATGGAAGAAGGCAATACAGGCGAGGTATATATACAATATGTCGTGTTAGGGTTTACATTTACTTTATTACTTGATTAGGTTTTATTTCAACTTGTATTAGGGTTTCATCTTCGTGTCTTTACCTATATGTAGCCCTCTGGATCGACGTCTGCGACGGGGCAGAGCAGACCAAAACGAGGGCCGAAGAGGCCGTTGAAGGGTCGTAATATCTCCGAATTCGATATGGCTACAGGCCAACCACTAGGACCCCATGCACAGAAATATGTCTTTCACTGTGGGTTCCTTGTGAGAGATCGGATTCCGATAAGTGCCCGTGAATGGAAAGAGAGCGAAGTGCTCCCGAGATCAGTTATGTCTCCAATCTTGACAAGCAGCTAGTCTGGGAATCCAAGCATTTTTCTCGTTCGACACGAACGATGAGAGTTGAGAGGCGAATTCGGGAGTGGACAATGAAGAAGATGGCCACACTTTTTCAGGACTGGAAGAAGAAATTGTACCACAACTTTGTGCTGAAGAACGAGACGCCAGATTTCAACTCTAAGGCGTATGTCAAGATAAGGGCCGATTGGGATGAATTTGTACAGTACAAAAGATCACAAGAGAGCGAGGCCGTCAGAGTAAACAAACAGAATGCAGCTCAGAAGAAATACCACCATCATTTAGGATCAGGTGGCTATAAGACTGCCCTTCCAAAGTGGGAGAGACAAACAGGAGATGCTTGCCAGGGGGTAGTCCCGGAGACAATAAGAAGAAATTGGAGTGAACGGTCCAGGAATTGGTTCTACGCTCATGGGGGAACCATAAACCCTAATGACGGGGAGCTTGATTGGGGCCCAAATTTCAAGAGCAGCACAGAGGCTAGTTCAAGCACGAAGTGCGGTGTTGGCTGGCGAGTTCAAGCCCAACAGAGAGAAGGATGAACTCACGTACGCGCTGGAGAATCCTGAGCACGGTGGGCGTACGAGAGGCTTTGGGGCCGTTTCGTGGCTGCATTCCTTCGAAGCGGATCGAGAAAGTTACAGAAGCCGCCAGAGAAAGAAGGACGAGGAGGCAGAGCGATCTACAAGTTGGAGGAGTATGTTCTTCAAACACAAGAGCGTGAGAAATCTCGTGAAGAATGGATGCAGGAGGAAATCAAAAGGCAAGTGCAAGCGGCACTTAGTCAAATGACGAGTGGGCAAGGTACATCATCACAACAGCCTCAAGCGAACATTAGCCCCCCAGGTCAGATGAAAAGCTGCGCCTCCACGGAAGTACCAACCATTCAAGATGACTCCAAGCTACGCTTCCCGTGGATGACGTTAAAGAACCTTTTACTACTTGTGAGCTGCACATTCCAGATGGAAATGCCACGAAAAAGGTGGTGTCGGTGTTGTAAACCCTATCGACCGCACAAGAACACCAAGAATCCATGGTCAACCAGTGCCAGCCGGATACGCTAGCGTCTCGGTGGATAGGGTTGAGACAGGTTGTGGCAGCGTGGCACTGGAAATCGAAGGGGGAGATGGGGAGAAGACTTTAGGTGAAGCGGAGAAGACATTTATTTGCTGGCGCAAGCGCTTCATTATTATTCCTGGAGTGTCACCGCCGCAACCTCCTCCTACTGATCAAGATCCTCACCATAGGTAGTGTGCGCGTGAACGAGAAACAATTTTTATTACACTAACTTCCTATATGTATATATTAGTTGGATGCTCACATCATTCGTTGTTTTGCGTAGCAGGAACTATAGTCCAGTTCGTCATTCCCCAGCGCATCATAGTGCTGCGGGCGGTGACGATGTGTTGGAGGACACGGCTTCAACCCCATCTCCTGCACAAAGATCTCCAACACCGCCACCGGCCCCACCATCTCCTCCACCGCGGGCTCCAACGCCACAACCTCCACCGCGGGCTCCAACACCGCCACCGGGCCCCCATCTCCTCCACCGCGGGCTCCAACGCCACAACCTCCACCGCGGGCTCCAACACCGCCACCGGCCCCACCATCTCCTCCACAGCGGGCTCCAACACCCCCGCCTCCACCGCGGCCCTAAGAAGCGGTCCGCCGCCACAGAACCGAAGGCCCCACCTCCAAAAAGAAGGCTCCTGCATCAGGAAAAAAAGCCCAGGAGAAATTAGCTTATGAAAAGACTGATGAGGAGTTAGAAATTTCGGTGAAAAAAGATGTGCGAAATTTTTTAGAGGAATGGCCGCTGCTAAAGCGAAGAGAAACCCAGAAGCCTTACCTCTTGTTAAACCCACAGGAGTTAAGGAAAAGGGTGGACCAACATGGTATCAAGATGCGTGAAGCCCGAAAGGCTCCGCGAAAATCAGATTACGAACGCTCTCTAATGAAGTCTGCAAAAGAACAACAATCCAGCAAGAAGAAAGTGGGAAAGGGTGTTCCACAGCTCGGGGAAACATCAAGACCTTTGTCCCCGTTATTTGTGCAAAATCAGTATGGTTCAAACATGGGCAGAGTACAGCGGAAATCTGGAGAGACCACTTTGTCTGAGATGGACTCAATTGAAATTTTTTCATTGACAGCGGTCTCCCGTACGACACGATTCAAAATATTGCTACTGGGCTGGAGTTTCCACGAGCGGAAGTAGTTGATGAATGGAGGAGAAATTTTGCACCGGGCAGGAGTCTAATGAACCCCAATCACTTACATGTACTTGGTACGCAGATGTTTGCAATCAACAAATGGTGCATGGAGGCTTCTAAAGACGGTGATGTCAATTGGATTTCTGTCCGAATTCGGAACCATCACTACTTCCGTGGCGATGACCTAATCTTAGTCCAGATGGAGGAATTACACCAGCTATGTCATATGGACGCACTGGACAAATCGCTCCTTAGCTGCTATTGTTTGTAAGTGTTTCTTTTATAGTTTTCATTGAACTCTCTAGTATGTGTATATAGTATGTAGTATTCTTACACACATACTTGTGGATCGACTCGATATTGCAGGTATCAGATGACTCAGCTCAGAGATAAACATGACAATTCTGTTGGGTTTGTTGATCCATATGTGTTTTCAAGGCTCCAAACCCTTCAGCGACTTGGAGCGATGAGTCGTGTAAATCTCATGAGGTTCTTCGTGAACCAAAAAGATAGAGAAAGAATTCTCTTCCCATACAACTTTAAGTGCGTGAGACATATATAGTTAATAATAAGTATGTGCACATTTTATTTTACTTAACCCTAATAATCTATATATATGAATCATGTGTATGAACAGCTATCACTGGATACTGATGGTCATCGATCTCAAACACAGCAATGTGTTAATCTATGACTCGTTGAGCAAACCGCAAGAAGATTACCAAGATATGATAGACATCCTCCAAAGGTAATTTTTCGATCCCTAGCTTGCATGCTTAAAGTATAGACTAAGCTTGTATATATGTATACTAATTAAATAATGATCCAACTATTAATGTTTCATTGGCCGGATTAGGGTTTGGGAAAAATTCATTGCTCGGGAACATATGAGTCAGTGTAAGGCCCACTTACAATAAAGCCACGACTACCAGTAAGTTTACACCTTCGTCAATGTACGTGTATCTTTATTATATCATGTCATATATCATATCTTTATTACGAGATGAATCTTTTCATTCTACAGTGGATTTTGAGACAAAAACAGGGTACCAACTTATGTGGATTCTATGTTTGCGAGTACATGATGATAGAATCAAATAGAATTCCTGAAGAAATCATCAAAGTACGTAACATGTTTCTTTTCATTTTTTATAGACTTAATATTGATAATATAGATATACTAATATCTTCTTAATTCAATTGAAGACTGACTGGTTGAAGCAAAAAGTGATGCTACAAGGCCAATTGAAAGCAATACAAGAGACAATAGCAGGATTTCTTCGGGAACAAGTCATAAATCCAAACGGCGAGTTCTACTATAATACCAACGAGAGTTGATTCCAAACAATGATGATCATTTGTATGCCCTGTAGATCTTTAGATGGAGTACAACTTGTAATAGGTTTACAGTACTAACTTTGGAGTACAACTTGTGTAGATAGATATTTGGACAACTTCTCTATGTATATTGCTTGTAATTTTATGTACATATTTTATATATATATATGTAGTTCTATAGTTCAATTATATATGCATGCAATAAGCTTATTGTGTTATGCTGCTAATATATAAATATATATTAGCAAAAGAATACATATTGGAAAACCTATTAAATAAATAAACAAAACTAAAAACAGAACTGAAATAAAATAAAAAGAAAAAACCAGGGGACCCTTTAGTCCCGGCTGGTAATACCAGCCGGGGCTAAAGGGTGCTGCTGCGGGGCACCGCTGGCAGCACCCTTTAGTCCCGGCTGGTATTACCAACCGGGACTAAAGGGGGGGCTTTAGCCCCGGTGACGGAGCCGGGACTAAAGGGGGGCCTTTAGTCCCGGAAACGTAGTCCCGGCTCGGCAACCGGGGCTAAAGGCCCTTGCCGATCGGGGCTAAAGCTCATTTCTGTTGTAGTAGTGTGTTGTATGCTTGTTCGTCTCCGATAAGTCTCAATCCAGCAGTTGCCTGAAGATTCGATTGGTACAATAAAAGAAAACATTAGGACCGGGATGATCTACAAATAACCTTTTTGTTATTGCTAATTTTGAAATATTAGCAATTTTCTTCACATACTCCTAGCTTGAGAGGGGTTTTCTCCATTAGCTGCGAAGGAACAATCCTCTTGGCCTTGTTGACGAGAGGTAGTATGGAGTTTGCGGCCTCTTGGGGTTGCCCAGCATATGAGCTTAGCCCAGGTTTCACCTGCCAACCAAATTAACATGCCGATCGAGTGCTTTATTTTTTGCCAAGTGTTTTCCTAGATGCACTTGGCAAAGCCCTAGACACTCGGGAAATAAACAGCTCGCCCGGTAATGCTGTCTACATGGTCATTATTGCTCGGTCAGTAACAATAACATATATACTGTTGTTAGCAGTGTACACAACTAGTACACAATAACAATTAACATGCAGTACTGACCGGCAGCTGCTTCTTGTTCTTGTACCGATCGGCCAACGACGTACCATGGAGAAATAGAAATAGAAAGACGGGCTCGTCGTTCGACGATCTGCTGTGTAACGTACCTTGGCGAAGAACTCGATGCGGTGGCCAATCCCGACGAGGTCCATCTTCTTGTCGAACCTGAAGACGTGCATCCGCGTCCCCGTGCTGCCGGCGTCGAAGATCACGGCGTACCTCCCCGGCCCAGCAGCCGGCGCGCCGCATTAATAGCATTCTCTTTATTCTCCGCCGGCTCGTCGTCGCCGTCGACGACGAGGAGGCCCGCCTTCCGACCGAGCACCGCATCGGCGAGGATCACGCTGGGGTAGAAGCAGGAGGCCAGTTGCAGGAGCAGAAGGAGCACTGCTGCTGCCACTACCGGCGCTGCCATTGCCATTGCTGTGCTAGGCTGCTGCTTACTGCGCTATCTACTAGCTGATGACGGCCGGCTGCTGCGTTTCATGCATGCTCTTGTCGATGCATCCCAACCCAAGTGCTGCAGGTGCAGTGGTACCCCTGTTGGATGGCCTTTTAAACTGTCGCTCAGCTCATGGGAGGTTTTTCTTTTTAAATTTGCATGGGAATGAACGACCTCTCTGTACAGGTTACAGCCAGAGCCATGTCCCAGCAGCATGCTGTCTTCAGAACAATAATCATATCGAGATGATGAACACCGTACCATCAAGATATTAATAATGAAATGAAATGGATTTAAGTCACTACAGGAGCTGCATACTTTGCCGAGTGTCAGTTGCACTAGGCAAAGCCTTTGCTGAGTGCAACACTCAGCAAAGACCTTCCGGCAAATCTCATTCCGGTAAAGACGTGTTTTACGAGTGTCGGGAAAGGCACTCGACAAAGACATTTTCTTAAAAAAATCTAACGGTGTGGGCTTGCTCGGCCTTTATTTTTGCAGTGT
Organism: Coix lacryma-jobi var. lacryma-jobi; assembly: GCA_009763385.1. Classification (NCBI taxonomy): domain Eukaryota; kingdom Viridiplantae; phylum Streptophyta; class Magnoliopsida; order Poales; family Poaceae; genus Coix; species Coix lacryma-jobi. The sequence goes on from VDCT01000993.1 coordinate 6,753, forward strand.
GTTGCACTCGGCAAAGAGGGTCTTTGCCTAGTGCCCTCTTTGCCGAGTGCCAGATCCTCTATGACACTCGGCAAACCAGCTCTTTTCCGAGTGCAACACTCGGCCAAGTCTGTGGCACTCGACAAACTAGCAGTTTTCTATAGTGAATACATATGCATTGGGCACATGGCTTCTCTACGTTATAGGATATATATTCAAAAAATTCAAAAGAGTTTATCAATCTTTCATGCATAGCACGTTCTGTTTAATTACGTATTTTCCCAATATTGTATCATATATTAACTTTATTAGCTGCTTTAAGAAAAATGCGTGCACGTCTGCTTTCTGGCTTTCCATGGTGGGTTTTTTACCAAAAGGATCATGTGCTCCAGAACAAAGTGGAGGCCTTTGGGATAAATTCAAGGGGATATTAACGTTTAACTATAATTATCTATATATGTTTACTCCAAAAGAATATTTAAAGACAAGAGAAGCCTACTAACCTCCACTACTCGATATGTTGAACTTTTTTAAAAAAATTATATGTGTAGCACTATTTTTATATAAAAAAATGGTTTATAACTGTACTATGAATATAAATAGTTCATAGTGTGTTTGAGTTAGAATATATCTAAATATAAATTATTATCATAGATATAAATATAATTTTAAATTATTCATAGATATAAATATTATTTTAAATTATTTATAGTGTTATTAGTATAGAGGATATTTAATTACTTTGAATGAAATATATATACTCTCTTTGTCCTAGAAAAGATGTAATAACTACAGAACAATGCTAATTCAAGCGATTTAAAATTTGATCAAATTTCTATAAAAAAGATATCAATATTTATTATACTAAATAAGTATCATCAAATACACTTGATGAGTATATTTATTTAGAGTCATAAATATCGATATTATTTTCTATATACACATATATAAATTTAGTCGAACTTAAGGTAGCTTGACTTAGACCAATTTCAGAATTACATCCTTTGTGAGATAGAGATGGTACGCTAGTACGCGTAGATAGTGGATTATCGTGGCGGCGACTCACTATTTGGTTGTTGGCATTCCAGCAGGCAATGTGGACATGACACTGTTAATTCAAACTCCTTTTTGGGTGAAATCACAAGCTCTTTAGTGATTTATTTGAAGAAGACGGATGACGACGACCATGAGGAGTTGCATGCACCACAATGCAGAGTATAGGCTCTTTTTGTGTTTTTTAGTCCAGCTGAAAGGAAGGAGGTGACCCGAGTGCTTTGTGAAAAGAAGAAACAAAAAAAAACGATGTGTAGATCCCTAAGATATCTCAAATTATGTCGTTATATGCTTTGATTATTACATATACTTATTAGTTGCTTACACAGTAAGCTACTAAGATGAGCTTAGGGTATCCGATCCTTATCTTAATTAAGGAAGATAACCTTAATCAAATAGGGATGGATGATGGTGGTGGAGAACACGCGTGAGGGCAGGGATTGGCAAAGCAAAGGTCGACTAAATTATTTATTTGAAACTCCTAATAGTAGGCAAGGCAGGCATGAGGAGTATTTATTATTGAACCATACACCGTGGTATATACTCCCTCCATATTAGCAATAATGTCGTTTCGGACAGCAATACGGTCTTCAAAACGTAACTTTGACCACTTGTTTCTTTTAAAATACTCCCTCTGTCTATTAAAGAATCAATTACTAGCAATTTTAGGACAGATTAGTGAACAAGAGAAAAGACTATAATACCCCTTGTTATCAGCCGGCTTATCAGTCGTACTTCGGCTTATTCTCTCTCACAGAACACTATTGAAACAGCCGAAATCAGTCGTAAAAACGATCAACCGAACATAGCTTTTGAATTACCAAGACTCTTTAATTAAGCAGTTTTTTAAAGTATTAACGTTGGTATCACCGTATAGAGCTCTCCATTGGTCTTAGCAGCCAAAGTGGCTTCAGATTGGAGAATTTGGGGAGGCGGGGTGGGGCTGTGATTAAATGTAATCAGGATTCGAGGAGGAATAAAGTTGGTCAGCAGACCTTTTAACTCTAGAGATTGATTCTTTTGGGGACAAATTTTTGCTCTAGAAATTGATTCTTTCAGGGACAGAGGGAGTATTTGTTAGAAAGTGGTATGTGTATATTTTTATATCACCAGTCTCCTTTAGGAATGCGCCTGTGTGACTCCTCGTTTCTCTCTCGCTCCCCTCTCGCTCTCAGACGCTGGGCTGCCGCCGCCGCCCTAAGCCTGATATTATTGGAGCTAGGAATAATATATCCCTCTCCCGAAATGGATATATTATTTGATATATTTAGAGCTAAGAATAAAAAGATATTGATTTTTTCAAATAAAAGATGTCAATCCTGTGAAGTCCAGTAAAATTCTGGATTCAAATCCGGAAAAATTTCGACCAAATATAGAATTCCGAAAATACGGACGGAAAAACATCATTTCTACTTCCGATCTGATTCCGAGAAACTCCATTCCGGATTCCGTACCATTTCCGGATTTTTCCGAAAATACGGAAACAGACGGGTCAAATATGGAAAAACGGTCGGTTCGGAACGGGAAAAATTTCGTTCGTTTTCATCCCTATCCAACATAGACTCGGAAAAGGAACGATGCAAACTCGGCTGGGGCAGAGGAGTAGGAAGAGGAATCGGTAACATACCCTTGACCGGAGACCGAGTCGAGGACTCGTGTCCCCGGTAGTTCTGTTCCACGCGGCGCCCAAACACCGGGCCGGTGACCGGATGCCCAGCAGCGGAGGTTGCTGCGGTCACCACGGGTTGTTGCAGGATGCTCGCCGAAGAAGATGGAGCCGAATCGAGAACCACTCGACTGACTGATTTACGCAGCCATCATCTCCTCCCGCAAACACTCCACCGCTTCATCAGACTTGTAGCCGCCACCAAGCTCCTGGCGCAACTCCTTCACGGACGCTTCGATCTCGGGCTTCCAAGCGTCGAACACCTTGGCTGCATCTTCGATTTTAGCAAAGCGATCCGAGACGAACAGTTCCACAGATCCGATCCGCTTGCTCAAGGTCGACTCCACCCTTCCCAACGTCGACTCCATATCACTGAAGCGCTTCTCCACAGACGAACGCAATGACTTCATCTCGTCGAGAAGCAACTTGATGTTCGGATCCATCGCGCCTTGCTGCCGACGGAACCTGGTGAAGTGGGCGTGGTCGATTTCGTGCGGCTCCAAAGCCAAACTCAGATCCGCCCACTATGCTCGTCACTGACCGGAACAACCTCGGCACGGACTTCCGGGATCACTCGCTCCGCATGCGAGGCGCAGAGCGGCGAACAATCAGCCGTCGGGGATCACGTTCCCAGATCAAGGTGAAGAACAAGCGAGGAACCAAGGAAGGAAGGCTTCGAATACCAATTTGTTAACAGCGGGATAGTTGGAAGGAATCGGAGTAAGGCAGGGAGCAAGCAGAGGATGGGGTTCAGACGAATGCTGTATTGATAAAGTTCGAAAAATCTGTTACAAGAATATTCATGCCCCTTTCGCAAGGAGTCCAGAATATTCAATTTTAGGGCTACCTGTGTGTGTCATTCTTCGCAGGTTAAGTTCAGCGTGGAGGTGCCTACTTCCATCATTCACGAGCAGTGGCGGAGGGAGGGAGGGGCTAGGGGGGGGGCAGGCACACCCTGACTTGCTACTAATACCTCAAGTATATACATATAATATACTCCATCCATCCCAAATTATAAGGCATTTCAAAAATCTTGAAGAGTAAAAATTTTTTAACTTTAACCAAATTTATATAATAAGATAATAATATTTATGATATCAATTAAATACAATTAGATTCTTTATTAGTGATATTTTTATAATATACATATTTGATGTTATAAATCTTTGTGTTTCTCTCTATAATTTGGTCAAAGTTAAAAAAACTTTGATTCTCCAAGATTCTTGGAATGCCTTATAATTTGGGATGGAGGGAGTACGTACATACTGGCAGTTCTAGGCTTTTTGGCCCCTCCTAATTCAATCCCAAAAAATAATATGTATGTGAGGCCCAGTAAAAGACAACGACAACTTTTCTAGTTTACTCGTTTAAGTGATCGTTTTGTTTGAGGCTAAGACCTTGTTTAGTTGTTTCCCAAAATAATTTTGCATTCGACAGTAAATGTTGGAATACTAATTTAGAGTATTAAATGTGAATTAATGATGAAACTCATTCCACAATCCCTGATAAAATTACGAGACCTTTTAATGAGTCTAATTAGGCCATGATTAGTCAATGTTGTGCTACAGTAAACAGTCTCTAATAATAGGTTAATTAGGCTTAATAGATAGATCTCGTGATTTCCCGTCCCACCCGTGTAATTAGTTTATATTTAGTCCTCCTAATCTTTGATTTACAAATGCTACAATAATTTTGCAAAATGGAAGACATCTAAATAAGGCTTAAATAACGAGTGATTGATTGCTTGCCATTTAATGTTTAGAATCTAGTGTTAATTAATTTTAACTCAATTAACTCTAGTGTTAATTAATTTTAACTCAATTAACTATTTTTATTATCATGATTCTTTTTCTAGACAAGGAACTATATTGATTGGTTGAAAGTTAAAGGCTTAAAACTATTTTATTTCTCTTTATTTTTAGTTTTTTATCGCAACACAAACATTTGTTTAGGTGTTATGTACACTTTTACCATGTTATATTTGACATACATGAGTGTTGCCGGATTACACATCTCCCCCTAAGTTCAAATCCTGGCTCTGCCCCTGTTCACGAGTGCTACCAATCCACGATACGGGAGTACGCCAAGCGTTTTAAGGCATCTATCATGTCTGTGCAAACTGGCTGCAATCTGCAAACACAGAGCAAGTTCAATGCTATATATACTATAATGTGATCTTGAGGTCATATACTTTGTTAATGTCAAATTCTGGTCAGATATGATGTTGCTGTGGATGTTGCCCCTGAAGTCCCATGGTTATGTGAGGACAAATGTAAGAACCTCAAAGTTGTCGTTGAAATAGATGTAAGCTGTTGATGCAGAAAAGGCAGCAGAAAAAGAGCTTCAGCGCCGTCATAAAGCTCTGAGCTTAGAATTGTGGCTGACAGAGGCAGGCCTCCAGGTAATTCTATAGTCACTCTAATATGTACTGTAACAAACTAATGACACCTTATAAGGTACCAATAGCTTAGTACCAGTAGCTTATAAGGTACAAGACCATAATAACACAGAGTAACATGATAATGAGCAGACACTTAGAGGGCAGTGTCATGGTAAACTACTGATCCCCTTTGCTTTGCTTGCTGCTTCCTGCCTAGTCCTTCAGCACCACCTCCTCCTCGCCCTCGTCGTCGGTGACCTCCTTGGCATCATAAGCAAAGCCAAAGGCATCATACTGGTCGAGGAGGACTACAAAGCAAGTTTGGAAATCAGGCAAATAGCCAATGCAAAGCATGTTTGAAGACTACAAAATTTCCATGGCAATGCCCCACGCAGCGGAAGGGTCGTTAGAAACAACAGCCGCTCTAGCAAGAACAGTGCCTGTCCACCAAGCTGCGCTGCACTTGCAGCAGTCAACCAGCAAAAGCAGGTAAGGCAGTAGTAGGAAGCAAGCAGCAGCAGGAAACTACGAGCAGTAAGAATCCAGCAGCAGCGGCGACGTAAATGTGAAGCGAATAGTGAAATAAAACTGAGATGAAACACAAATTGATTTCAGACGAACCACAAATTGATTTCATTTTGAGGACAGCATGGTACATTCATTTCTAGAAGCCAAGAAACACTCCTGGAACATTACATTACCTCTGCATTCAGAAATCTTCCCTGATGGACCGGATACAAATATGCAGGACACACACATTCTAGAATTATGATTAGGGAGAGCAAACGCGTACTGCGTAGAGCACGACAAGATCCATAGATAACATTATGGGAAATGAAGAAATCACTCTGTTGTAATGCAACCTAAAAATATGGAGGCAACCCTTCTTTTCTAAAAAAGGGTAGGCAACCAATTAGTCCAATCGATTTGAGTTGAGCAACCATCAAAGAGTTTTTGCTAAAACAGTGATGGTAGAACCAAAGTTGATGCATGGGATTTTACCATAATCAAACATAGATGACCATAGCTGGAATTTTTTGCCTAAAGGTTTCAATCTTTTAGTCGAGCTTGCACTTCCTGGCACTGCTATCTCGAAGCACCTGATATTGATAAAAACAATTAAAACCACTGTCAACTAACAACGAAAAAATATTAGATGTAAGATATGTTTTTAAAAACCTGCAAATACCGACATGTATTGAAAACAAACCATTTGACACTCATGTAACAGGGTTGCCTGTATATCCGCAACATGAAGCTTCCATAATGAATCCACCATAACACTCTTATGTGTCGGCATGTAATTAAGACTCCATTTCATGTTTGCTGTAGTGGCACTCAGCAGTGAGGCACTTGCTCTAGTTTTCCTACAGTTGCATAGGAGCTATTACACCTGCAGATAAATGAGAAAACAAAATCTCATGAGAAAATTTCAGATCTATGTGCATCAACGAAATCCAATAAACAAAATAACCTGACCTGTTGCAGCCGTTAGTTGGGATTTAATAAAAGGTCCTTTGTTTGTAAACCATTCAACAATAAACAGAAGACCTAGATATATAGCTTTCTTTTGAAGCTCTCTAGCAGCCTGGCCTGAATACACATAAATATTAGTACTGAACATATGAACACCATATGTCGCAAAATAAGGAAAATGAAGCCAGAAAAGACCTCTGAGTCAGTATTTAATTGTACATTTGTACTCCCTAAACCCATAAAAACATGAGAACTGGAATATCTGACGGACAGAAGACATGGGGAAGACCAGTAAAGGCATGTCACCGTCGATATTTTCCCGTACTCCAATCACCTCGATGACGTCGGACATCAAGATAGAGCCATAATAGCTAGATCCGTACACTAAGAACCAAATCGAATTGGAACCCTAGATCAAGAATCAAAACGATTTGGGGACATAAGAACCGTCGGTGAAAAAATAGATAAATTTGCGGAGTTGAGAGAGTTGTACCTATGCCAGTGATGATTTTTTTTTTGATTGAGGGTGGGGGTGTGGAGGCGACGGAGAAGTGGAGGCGTACGCACTGACTGTGCATCTGCGCGCCGCCACCGCTGAGCATCTATGCAGCGCAGACGATGGGAGAGGAAGAGGCGATGAAGCACGCACCAAGGGTGCTACCATCGCCGCAATTGTAACCGTGGTGAGGGTATCTAGGGAATAAAGTACCAGATATTGGACATACACCAGAAAAACTGAACTAAATAACCGGTAAACCAAATGGAACAAGCACCAGCAGCCTCTCTCTCTCGGCAGTAGTAACCTGCTTGCAGCCTGATATTCAGCTCAACCTCATCAACTCCAGCTGCTTCTGCCCACGTGTGATAGCTCACCTCCTAACTCTTCTTCACCTTCTCAAGGTTTGCACATTCCTGCATGTCAAGAAACATAGGAAACACTTAAACCAAGAGCATGAAGAATTTGACATTCTCTGTTGTAATATGTGTAATTCACCAGTAAAGATAAGAATGCTGCTTGAGATAATATATAGTACCTTGATGGTGTCTAACAATGCTGATTGCTCCTAATTTGGCCTGGATAGTCTCTCTCTACTTGCTCCAACAGAAATCACCAGCAAATAATGTATGCATTGGATACATATGCGAAAAAGAGCTCTGGGTTTACTTAGAATTGTGGCTGACAGAGGCCTCCAGGTAATTCTATAGTTACTCTAATATGTACTGTAACAAACTAGTGACACCTTATAAGGTACCAATAGCTTAGTACCAGTAGCTTATAAGGTACAAGACCATAACACAGAGTAACATGATAACGAGCAGACACTTAAGAGGGCATAGTGTCATGGTAAACTACTGTTCCCCTTTGCTTTGCTTGCTTCCTGGCCTAGTTCTTCAGCACCACCTCTAGTCCTCGCCCTCGTCGTCGGTGACCTCCTTGGCATCATAAGCAAAGCCAAAGGCATCATACTGGTCGAGGAGGACCTGCTGGCAAGCCCGAAGCTTCTCAGTGAGGAGTACTTTGGCGCGGTACCCATCGCGGAACAGCTGGGATTCCGTGGCCAGCTCGTCTTCGGGGACCTCGTCGACGCAGTGGAAGAGCCCTGCCTTCAAGTGGTCAATGTAGGCCTGGGAAACCAGATACTTCACCACCTTCTTCCTCTTCTTCTTCTCCGGGATCTTCTCCTCCTTCACGGCTCCGGATCCGGACGGCTGGGCCTCCCCGCCGCCGCCGCCGCCGGTAGCCTGGCCTTCGCCGATAAGGGGAAACACTTGGTCTCTATCGCCTCCATCGCCTCCTTCTTCAGCCTCAGAATCTTGTCCACGTCGACCGCGCTCGCCGCCATCCTCTTCAGCTCCTCCGGCGAGCTCGCCGCCTTCCTCTTGGGCTGCGCCGCGTCCGTCGTGATGAGGTTCCGCCTACGGAGAACGGCCTTCATGGACCGTGCGCGCACCATCGCGATCGCGAGCGACCGAACCGGCGAACCCTAGATCTGGACCGCGATGCGAGGTTGGGGAGAGGGGCGGTTTCGGGTGTGGCTTGGTGGACACGCGGGGGACGGACGGGGGGAACAACAATATATGGTGGAGTTGGAGTCGAATCGAATCCGAATAGGAGTCGAGTCGAGTCGAGTCGAATCGAGTCGAGTCCGAATGGGTGCTGCTATTGAATGACTAGATCTATTTATGGACCCAACTTATGAATATACGGCCCGTGGCCTATGCTTCGCGGGTTGGCGGGCTGCGATGGGCCTGGTGGGCCGGGGAGCACCCCAAGTCTCCTCCGGGAATGCGCGTGCGTGACTCCTCGTTCTCTCTCGCTCGCTCGCTCGCTCCCCTCTCGCTCTCAGACGCTAGGCCGCCGCCGCCGCCGCCCTAAGCCTGAGGCTTTCGTTGTTCTCTCCGCCGGCGACGAGCACCCATCAGGTACTCCCCCACTCCTTCTCTTCCCTTCCCTTATGCTGTGCGAAGCTGAGCACCGAAACAAACCCTAACCTGGATTTTTTAGATGAGTAAGCTTGCAAACAGGTTCTCGGCTCTGAGTCTGGATGCTGAAAGTAACGAAGAAGATGACCGAGCTGAAGTACCACATGCGTCTTCCAGCACAGACGGAACTGCTGCAAGCAAACCTGGTTGGTGCTCCTTTAGCCCTTCCATCTTGAATGGGACTTGTGGATAACATGATATTAAGTCTCCTTTCTTCGTTCTCCATGGTGAATTGCGTTTCTAGCTCATGTATCTCCCTGCAAGTTTAAGTGGCTAAACCCTATTTTGGTGGTTTAGATGAGTCTACGAGGACAATTAAATTGCTGAGGAAATAGTACCGACCAGATGTTTTCCAATGGCATGATGATTGTTTACTCTAGTGTCTTGGTAATATGGAGCGATTTGCCAAGGTTCTTGTGCCCTTCTTGTCTTTGGCCTGTTTTTTTTTAATCTGAAACAGAAAGGACTAGCCACTAGCAGGTCTGTACTCAGAAATTTAGTGGCCCAGTGCTAAAAGCAAATTGGGCCCTGCATTTGAGCAATGCTGATACAATTTTTTTTGTGCTGCCATTATTGGCAAACCTGTTTGTACCTAAAGTTTTGAATTAGATTGTTGTAGTAACGGAGAAGCAATTAATGTATTTTTGGTAGGGGGAACCTCATTTTGTACTTTTGACTGCACGCATTATAGTTGTTCCAAAGCTAGCTTCAGTTTTTCTCAAAAGTCATGATTGTGAATTTCATTCCCTATCCAGATAAAAATGAGCAGAATGACAAAACTGCAGTGGACTATGAGGAGGCAGCACTTGTATCATCATCTGGTGATTACAGGATGCCTTTGGTATGGATAGACTTGGAAATGACCGGTGAGTCTTTTCTAAACTTATACATTCTTTAATCTGAAAATCATCAGAGAATTCAGTTTCTAGTAGTGCATTGTCATCTACTTGTTTGTTTAGTTTCATAATATAATTTTAAATTACATCATGAGTCATCATGTGTATAATGTTTGAATTTTTAAGACATCATTTATGTTCTGGAATAACTTTTAACAGCTCATGTATTGCATAGCATGGGTTTTTTCTAGATTTTTTCAAAGAATTTGCCCATACTTTTCAGAACATACAAATTGTGGTGTGGTTCATAGTTTAATATGATGTGCTTTTGCATAGTGGATATGGCCTGACATAGATTTCTATTGCACAACTGGACAAATTGCAGACCATGAGGGATCCAATCTTAAATTTCTTGAGAAAATTTTTGTGTTGTCCTGACACAAGAAAATGTACTTCGAAGTGCAAGAAAAAATTGGAATATTTCATAATGACTTACTTCCGTGAATATGTTGATGCAGGAAAGAGGTGTTGCAGCTTGAAAATAGTTATTTTTTGTTATACTTTACCAGATTATTTTGTGGATAGATAGTCAACTAAAAATTAGTTGTTTTGCCATCTTTTGTATTCAGCCAGCCTTTAATGTTTAATGTAAGCATGCAGTTCCTCGACTTTGTAGGTTTGGATATTACAAAAGATCGGATTTTGGAGATTGCTTGTATCATAAGTGATGGTAAACTTACAAAACAAATAGAGGTTGTCGTTGAAACGAAGTACTTTTGTTGTTTTGTTCTATATAGCTTTTATACAATGTGATGATGTTGCTCAATCACTTCAACTTTTCGTATAAATCATCCAGATCATATTCTTTGGGGTATTGAGATTTCTTTTTTCACTATCTATATAACTCTTATAATCCTAAACCCCACTAACTATATATCTCAACATGCAAAAGCGATCCACCTTAGCAATACACTATCACATGCAATTAAAATCCACTAGCACTAGCACATGCAATTGTACTGTCCTTGTCAGCAACACACGCAAGCATTTTTTTGTCTGAGGGAGGGAGCAGTGATTTCAACTAGAAATATGGTTATGGTATAGGTTTCATTTTGGTTAGTTACATCATCATTTTCATGATAAATATGGCTAAATTGAAATGCCAGGTGACTGCTATTTTATTGATTGACACATTATCCGATTGTTAACCGGCGATGACCCATGTGGGTGGGATATGATACTTCAAAATGCTTTAATACATAGTCCATGCCAATGCTTCCTTAGTGATGATATCACTAAGCAAAGAAAGTGTTCATTATTTATAGTTCGCTAGTCATGTCAATGCCTCATACATGTTGTCAGCACCATGTATAAATTGAATTATTTAACATGATTACCTTGCTATTTTTGCAGGGTCCTGACTTGGTTATAAGCCAGAGCAAAGATTGTTTAGATAATATGAATGAATGGTGCAAAACTCATCATGCAGCTAGTGGTAAATACTACTCTTTTCTAAAAATGACATTTTATGTTTTATTTTATGTCTGAACATAATTCCAAGTGCCCTGATTTCTAATTTAGGTTTGACAGAAAGAGTACTGCAGAGTGAACTTTCTGAACATGATGCAGAGGCAAAAGTATGTCTTTCTCTGTTTGTGGTGAACATTTTACAATGACTATGTTCAGTGGTTAACTCAATGCACAACCTTACTGTCTAAACATCTTTTAACTGTTCACCTGAATTACCATAGTTCTTGAATTTGGCTGTGTTATGTATGGTTTTCAAAACCTTGATTCAGTCATATGACTTAGCAGTTTCACCATCTGGATAAGGGGTTTGATTCTACAATTCTAGTCAGTGGAATATATATTTCTACGATATTCATACTTAAGATTCCCTATGATAGCGATCTTATGAAGACCTCCCATCCAATTTAGAATCGCGATTTTAAGAACCCTTAGTGTGCCAATATCATTGCTTGCTTACTCAAATAAACAGCTTTAGATACTGACTAGGCACCGCCCTCCTTGGTAGCACATAATTGCCTCTGAGCTCACCTATATGTTTAGAAATTAGAACTCTGAATCAGGAACTGGCCACATAGTGATGGAAACATGGTAAGATATTTATGAAAAGTTGACCCTGAAATCTGCTCAAAAAAATATTTCTTTTTCCGTTTGAAGTGAAGAAAATTGATTGGAGGCTAATTTGAATTTTGAAGAAACATTATAGTAAATATATGCAACATGAAAAGCCTAATTTCTAGAATAGCAGTGTAACATGATCAAATTGTATAGTACATGTGGTCCATCTAAAGTCTTTCTTTTAGCTTACTGCATTTTAGTGTAACAATTACATGAAACCTTCAATTATTTTTTATCACCATCTATCATACTGAAGATAGTGGATCTCAAAAGTCCTCTTGTTTGAATTGTCATAACCAATGTATTCCTTTTGTTTTCCTAATGAGAATCTTCTATGGGCCCATTGGCAGGTTTTAGACTTTGTTAAGAAGCACATAAATTCAGACACTCCATTATTAGCTGGGAATTCTGTTTACGTGGATTTACTATTTCTGAAGGTTAGTATGAATAATCGATAATCTTGTTTTATTTCTACTCAGCACTTTTTTATGTCTAGTGTACCCCCAAGAAGGCAAGAACTGTGGAAGTATTGCACTTGACAATCAAAACATCTGAATTCAGTTCCTCTTCTTTTAAAACCAAGATGTTTTGCCTGATGCTTTACTTTGGAAATTTTGCTGATATTGAGGTAGTTTTTCTTTTGCCGCTAATCAACTTATGGCTCATTCACCCAACCAGACTATCCAGGGATGTAAAATGACCTGTGTTATAGAAGATGAGGTGGTTAAATGACTGTCCAAGGATGTGCAAAAAATGCTAAACAACCTTCGGTCATAAATGATCTGTACTTTCTGTTGGAACGCTGTTTGTAGGATTTGATAAAATTATGATATTACACTTTTTTTTTGAGAAAAAAGCGTACTTTATTTAAAAGATATTGATAGTGAGCCGCTAGTACTTTGGAAGCTTGACAAAAAGTGTCATGTAATCTACTTATCACGACTGAAGGGGAGTATGGATCACATTTGCATTATTTCTCAAAAATAGGATGGGTGTTTCCCACTTCTGTGAAAGCATTTTCCATTTGAAATTTGAGAATTTAACCCTTGCTATTTTTTCCTGCCAGAAGTACATGCCACAGCTTGCAGCCATTTCCCTCATGTAATTGTCGATGTGAGCAGTATAATGGCTTTATGCATACGATGGTACCCAAAGGTAAATTAAATCTGGTGCCATGGATACAAAGTACTTTCAGCTTCTGTAGTTAGTACTTGAAATGCCAAGCAGTGGCAACAGTTTTTATATACTTTAGCATCATTGTCGTTTCATTTGTAGCTATTTCGTTTAGCATCAGAATTCTGCTAGTATCTGAAATAATGTTACTGGACTTGTGATGAGGCTGAACTTGTTCGTTTGCTGTTTAACTCTTCTTTACAGAAAGGAAACAAACTCCAAGAAAGCAAAAACCCACAGGGCAATGGATGATATTAAAGAAAGCATTGCCGAACTGAAGTACTACAAGGACCACATTTTCAAACCGCAGAAATCAAAGCGGTAGCTGCATGTCGAACGGTTGAATCAACTAATAGTTAACCAGAATTGGTGAATGGTGAGGGATTTTCAGGTCACAGCCGAATGGGCTATTATGTAAGGGTGGCTCTGTGCATCCATTAGTGTTGGGTTTATGGCACTATTACTTCGTGGTATTCTGAAACCTTCCTGAATGCGTCTCATAGTCGCTACATCACACACACATATAATTTTTTTTTTCATATAGATAAAGTTTATACGGCAACCGTAGGTCATGTTTGGTCTGTTACTCTGGGTCTTTGTTTTCATCCGATTTCGTCTTGTGAGATCATTTAAACACAAGAAAAATTGCTTAGCCTATATATAAAAGCCGAAGTATTTTGGCCCATCGAAACAACCCAACCAGAACTTAACAGGCCGCTGAGAGAAAGACGAAAATAAACAAAGCCCGGAACTACAGTAATACCCAATGACTATGGTGGGCCACGGGCTACAATTAACCTGGTGGGCCGGGCCCGCCCGTATCTCTCGTAATGCGCGACCCGATCAGCCAAGCACGTGATGGGAACATCTCCCGTCCATCGACTGATCTCCCTGTCCAAAGTCCCCCACACTCGAGACTCGACAGCATCATTCTATTCTCCATGTGCTCGCAAAATCCGTGCTCTGTCAGTCAGTCCGTGCCATCATCTCATCTTCTTCCTATGATCATTTGCCAGCTTGCATATACTGTACGCAAACCAAGAATGAAAGAATCCAACAACTAGAGCTCTTCATCTGCCTACGATCATTTGCACGAACGCACATGCAGGTGATGTGTGTGACTGACATCCACAGTTGCAACTGCAATGCATCTAAACAAGGCCTTGGTGGGGAATGCTCTGTCAGAAGCTGCGCCAGTGAGGGATTTGTACTGCAACGAAACGAAGCAATCTGCACAGCGGTTTCTGTCACTGAAGAAGCAGGGGATGAAAATGGATGAGTGCAGACATCAGCAGCAGCAGCATTAGAGTAGAGGATGATGCAGTGCTGCTGCAAGCACTTCATATCAATATAAGTCATAATGCCATCGCGCAGCACAGGAATCTCAACTGAAGACTAGGCGGTGTTCCGATCGGCAACAATTGCGATTGCAAATTAGATAGCTTAATTAATCAATAATAATAAAAAAAGACGTTCCAGTAGCTTATA
>VDCT01000994.1:0-23166 GCA_009763385.1 Coix lacryma-jobi var. lacryma-jobi
GCGTTCAGGCGAGAAGCAATCCTCGGCCTCGGTTCCAACACCTCGACACGACGACAGCCGAGCAGCCCAACTCGCACAGGAACCACTCCAGCCTCGAGGAGCTGGAGCTCGAGGTGCGAGCTCGAGAGGCCCGCCGACGGAGCCTCGAGGGCGGGGCGCCAGCACGCCCCAGGGTGTGCTTCCACGAGCCGGGCAAAACGTGGTGGCGGCCGCAATGCTGCTCCGCGATCTGCCCGCTGTCTCCGACCCCGACGCCAGAAGCATGCTTGAGGAAGTAAAGAGCTCCTCGAAACGGCCGTGTGCAGATAGCCGAGAGCTCGGCCTCGCGCCAGCGCAGAGCAGCCTCGGAGAAGCAGCAGATGCACCCCGCAGCAAGCAGAGACGTCGGTCAGCCAGCCGGACGCGCCTCAAGCCAGACCAGCCAGGAGCGGATCGCTGACAGCCGGCAAACCCTCGAGCCCCCGGGCCCCAGGGTGTTCAGCCGAGCCCCGCATCTCGACCCTCCCCGACCGCTTTCGACCGCCGACCAACATCGTGAAGTATGACGGGGAGGTCGAGCCCAAGCTCTGGCTCTCAGACTTCCGCCTAGGATGCCAACTGGGCGGAGCGAAGGCGACGACCGTATGATCATACGCCTACTCCACTTACCTCTCGGGACAACTGCCCGCCGGTGGCTCGAGGGGCTCCGCCGGATCAGATCCATGACTGGGCCGACCTAGTCAGGGTCTTCGACAGGAATTTCAAGGGGACTTGTGCGCGCCCAGGCAACTCCGGGATCTACGACGTTGCAGGCAGGCAGCGGCACGAACCCCTCCACGACTTCGCTCGGCGGTTCTCGAAGCAGCGCCTCAAGCTCCCTCACGGCCTGATGAGGAGGTCATCTCAGCATTCCTTGCAGGCACGACGTGCCAAAGCTGGTCCACGAATTAGGGCGCTACCATCCCAGGACGATCGAAGACTTGGTGGATCAGGTCACCAGCTTCGCCTCCGGCAACGAGGCAGTGGGGGCCTTCTTTGGCCACTCCGCGGGCCAAGGCGAAAGACAGAAAGCAAGGCGCGACGACGAGGACGACGACGAAAAGGCGGCACGTGGGCGCCCGCCGCAGACGAGCTGGCTAAGATGGCACCCACGCACGACGCCGCTCCTCGAGCCGGCGGGGGCTCGACGACCTTCGACACCCCGCCTCGAGCCAGACTCGGGGCTCGACGGCCCTTCGACGCCCCGCCTCGAGCCAGACTCGGGGGCTCGACGTCCCTTCGACGCCCCGCTTCGAGCGGACTCGGGGGCTCGACGGCCCTTCGACGCCCCGCCTCGAGCCAGACTCGGGGGCTCGACGTCCCTTCGACGCCCCGCTTCGAGCCGGATTCAGAGGCTCGACCTTCGACGCCCGCTTCGAGCCGGATTCAGAGGTCCCTTCGACGCCCCGCCTCGAGCCAGACTTGGGGGGCTCGACGACCTTCGACGCCTCCACGAGTCGGACTCGGAGGCTGACCTTCGACGCTCCACCTCGGTGGACTCGGGGGCCGGCCTTTGACCTTCAGCGCTGCCCACGAAAAAACAACCCCGAGCCCGACTCCAGCTCAGAACATCAAACAGCTACGTCATTTATTCCGAAAAGCCTCGAGGCTTCGTACAATTCTCGTATTTTGTACAAACATCGCATCTTGAATGAATAAAAGTTCGTTTTCAAGTTTTATTTCGTTCAAACAGAGGTAGTCTCGACTCTGTCTGGTCAGAGTCAAGGCTCCCTCGGGGGCTAACCAGGGGGTCCCCTGAGTTCCCAAAAATCGCGCACGTTTTTACCAAACTCGATGTCGTCTTATTTTTCTATGCCTCGAGCACGCCCCACGGACTAAGAAGAAAACACGTTGAGCTCCCTAAGGGTCAAGGGTGTCGAGGCGGGAGCTCGCCTACGCCCCGGGCTACGGTACCACTCGCTCCCACCCTCGAAGGACTTAAGTCTGTGCCAAAAACTTAGTCAGAGCAAACTTCAGGCAAAGAAAGATAAGAAAACTCGAGCGTAAAAGACGTTTTAATATTATCTCGGGTCCTCACCCCGAAGCCCTCGAAGGAGTCTTTCCCACTCCTCCGAGGCCTCGGGGGCTATCAGGAGAAGGGTACTCTCCGACCCAACATCCGACGCCCCCGGGATTTAGTTTTGCTCGTTTTCAAAGTCTTTCCAGTCTCGCCTCTTTCTCCTTTTATGCGTTGGAAGGAACTAGCGTGCGACGCCCAAAGAGTTGCGAAGGACGCCTCGAGAGTCAAATGGCCAAGTCGTGAGTACTACCGTCGCCTCCGGGCAGGAAGACTCCCTTGCCGTTATCTCGGTAGCCTAAGTACCCTAAGGGTTTCCACCGAGATCCCTCCACATGCAAAAAAGTCAAAAAGAGACAAACAAGGAATGAAATGCAAAAACGTTTTTTACATTAGGCTCGAAGGCCACGAGCATGTTCTCCTACAAAATACCCTCCCACGGAGGTCACAACGCAAGGGCTCGGTGGCCCAAACTAATCTCGCCGCTCTCTTCAGGCTCGTCCGCAGGAGCAGCCGTCGAGGGTCTTCAGGAGCTAAGGGGCGCTACTGGGGGGAGTCCTACGTCCTCGAAGAACCGAGCCAGGGTTTCCCCAGGGGCCTCGACGGCCCGGGAGAAATCCGCAATCTCCCGCTCGGCTTCGGCTTCGTCATCCGCCAGGATATATCCTTGGCTGACGGCGTCGAAGTTGAGGCCGTCGTAGTGGCTGGAGATCACGGCGAAGGCCCGCTTCACCCCAAGATGCAGGGCACCGCGCACCCGGTCATCCACTTGACCCCTCAAGGCGGCCAGGCGGCTGGTCAGGGAGCTCCCCGATTGACCACCCACGGTCCCGAGAGACGCGCAGGCCTCAGCAGCGGCATCCTGCAGAGCTTGATGGTCTGAAGCCTCAGCCTGGTAGACCGACTGCAGGGCGGCCGAGGCCTCCTCCGCCTCAGCAAGCTTCCCCCTCAGCTCTGTAGAAGATCAACGCAAATCGTCAAGAGAAAGAAATCGCGATGAGGAAACCATAAGGTCTACGGAACAAAAAGGTTACCTCTTGCCACGCCCTCCCACTTCTGGGCGTCTGTGGCTGACGCCTCGGCGGACTTCCGAGCCTGCTCGAGATCCGTACTCAGGCCCGTGCCTGAGCACGGAGGGCCTCCGCCGCCCCTCTCGGACTCCTCCAGCCGCGACGCCAAACTCTTGGCGTCTCCGCTGAAAGTCCAAATTGGCTAGAGGGGGGGGTGAATAGCCTAATTAAAAATCTACAAAATTTTCTTAGGCAAACACTATTAGTAAGACAAACGGCGAAGCTTTTTGCGTTAGCCTAATAGTGTGTTGCAGCCACCTATCCAATAGTTCTACCTAATATTTCTATGGCACCCAATCAACTAGAAGCTAGTAACAAATGCGGAATAAAAATACTATAGCTTCTAGCACAAGAATGATGTAACAATGAGGATACAAGACAAGTGTGTACAAGGAAACTAGGTAAGCTAACTGCCACTACCTAAACAAGATATATGACTAAAGATGTGCAACAAGAAATGATATCAAAACAAGAGATATAGATCAATATAAATACACAAGGTAAATGAACTAGATAAGGAGGATTTCACCGAGTCTTGAGGATCGCCAAGTAGAGAGCCAATCACCGGTGAAAACCACTTGTGATGCCAATCACCAAGAATAGAAGATGGAGACCAATCACCAAGAATGGGACACAACCACAAATAGCACTCGGGAGACAAGATTTATTCCCGAGGTTCACGTGCTTGCCGGCACGCTACTCCCCGTTGTGTCGACCAACACTAGGTGGATCCGGCGGCTAATCGGCGCTAAGCCAAGCTCACGAAGAGCGCACAAGAATCTACCGCTAGTGAGGTAGCTCAATGACACGAGCAATCCACTAAGGATGCCTCTTGCCGCTCCGGCGAGGTAAGGCTCCAAAACCTCTCACAATCTCAATCGGTGGTGGCCAAGAACAATCTCCACTCTTGCCAATCAACCACCTCAACGCCTCCAAGCCGTCTAGGCACCGGCAAATGCCAAGAGTAACAAGAATACCCAATGCCGATGCGAAGAACTAGTGCCACTAGATTGAACTTTATCAAGAACGCGCACTAGATCACTCAATCTCACTTGGCTTGATCAATTCAACTTGGGAGATGAGTGGGGAGGCTTGTCAATGCTCACTAGAAGGCTTAGGAATCAAAATGTGCAAGAGAGATGACTAGTAAGCCGGCCAACTCTATTTTATAAGCCCCTCAAACAAATAGAGCCGTTACCTGTTCACTGCGCGAAAAACGCGACGACCGGACGCACGGTCAAGTGATCACCGGACGCTCCCACTGCGTCCGGTCGCTGGATGACAGCCACGTGTCCACGCGAATTCAACGTCGTTCGTTTGATCGTCCAACGGCTACTGCTCAAAAAGCTTCAAACGAGAGCACCGGACCTCCGATCACCACCGGACGCGTCCGGTCGTTCAACGGTTAATTTGGACGAAAAACTTCGCGATCACCGGACTCTACGTCATTAGCACCGGACGCGTCCGGTCAAGAAATTCGCATCAGCGTCCGGTCAGAACCAGAGAGGTTCCAGAGAGGTTTTTATCGACCGGACGCGTCCGGTCACCAGTGACCGGACTCACTCAGCGTCCGATCAAACTGTTTGAACCTGATGCCTCTCGTGGAACAGTGGTACAGGCGAGTCCGGTCGTTTTTCTTCACAACTGACCGGACGCGTCCGATCGCAGCGTCCGGTCGCTGTTCAGCGTCCGGTCAAGCCTGAAACCACGTTTTCAACTCCGGTTTCTTCTCCTTTTCAAATGTGCCAACACCACCAAGTGTATACATCTTGTGCAAGTGTGTTAGCATTTTCACAACATTTTCAAAGGATTTATTAGTCACTCACTAGGTCTATAGCATCGATATGTTAGAGAACACCTAGTTGGCACTTGAACACCGCATAAGCCGTGAATAATCTCCTCTTAATAGAACGGGCTATCTATCCTAAATGTGATCACACTCGCTAAGTGTCTTGATCACCAAACAAGGAGCCCTATATGTTATACCTTTGCCTTCGGGCCTCTTTGCTCCATCTCTTTTCTTCTTCTTGCATTTCACAAAAGGTGGAGCACTTGATCTCTTGAGTGCTTGCGGCCAACACCATACTCCATGGTTGCCATCTGCTAGCTCCACCACTTGGCTTGGTCATAATCCTTTCTTATAAGCTACACACATGCTTAGCAATAGGATTAGACCAAATAGGTTTCATCAATTAACCAAAACCAAACTAGGGCTTTCAATCTCCCCCTTTTTGGTAATTGATGACAACCTCTACAAAGATATGTGATTTAAAATTGAGTAACCACATTGATAGTATTAGCTCCCCCTACATATGTGCTATAGAGTTTGGTACTAGATTTGGCACATATGTATGGGATATGAAATGTGGGTGAGCAATACTATCAATGATGATGCTAAGGCATAAGAATGGACCTTTGAAGCGTGATACCAATCGGAGTGCACATATTAAACCATCCTTAGCATCATTTCGTCACTAGACATACATCAAAACTCAAGAACCCCCGTGAGATCAACATTATAGTAAGGTTCTTGAACCACTTGAAAAATAAGTATGTCTAGTTGCTATTATGTACATGCTAGTTAATCAATTCATCAAACATAATCTATCACTCACTAGCATTCACCACATAAGCATGGATATCAAATTAAAAAGCTTATGCATTGCTAACAATCATATGAATATGCACATTTCAAATGCAACAATCATGTTTATGAGCTTGCTCCCCTATTTGTATGTTCCAATCCCATTTGAACTTAATTTTTGAACTTAATTGAGCTTAGCAACATAGCATGTCTTTTTATCTTTGTGCATTATTTCTCCCCCTTTGTCAACAATTATCATAAAGGTGGGGCATTTGTGGGAAACAAATCAAACCAAGTTGTGGCTTAATCTAGCTTATGAGCATAGGATGTTTAACACGGTTTGCTCTAGAGTAAGCTTCTTCACACATCTTTCAATGGTTATCTTACTCACGTTGGTTAAACACCTATTGTTCACTTACTAGATCAAACACTAGAGTTACAAGCTCACAAACAAGTTATATGCTACCACTAGGTTAAGTCAAACATAGAAGCAATAGTGGTACCATATATACTTCAAATTCATTTGATTTACCATGAATGATCCTAAATATGCAAAGTGATGGCTATATGAACTAGATCACAACCTAATAAGAATGAATGCACATGCCAAACAATTTTACCTTTGCTTTGTTGGAGGAGAGGCATGTCATAAGTGGGGGTGCATTCAACTCATATTGGAGAAGTCTAGGATATTCAATTCATTCCTTAGCTTGCAAAACCTTCTTTCATCTAGTGGCTTGGTGAAGATATCGGCAAGTTGATCATCGGTGCCCACACTCTCAATAGATATGTCTTTCTTTGCTTGATGATCTCTAATGAAGTGATGCCTTATGTCAATGTGCTTTGTTCTTGAATGTTGAACCGGGTTGGTGGCTATTTTGACGGCGCTCTCATTATCACATAGCAAAGGGACTTGTCCAAACTTGACTCCATAATCTTGCAATGTTGCTTTCATCCATAGCAATTGTGCGCAACAACTACCCGCGGATATGTATTCGGCTTCGGCGGTAGAGAGTGCAACACTATTTGCTTCTTTGATGACCATGAGACAAGTGATCTTCCAAGCAATTGACAAGTGCCCGAAGTGCTCTTCCTATCCACCTTGCATCCCGCGTAATCGGAATCCGAGTATCCAATTAATTCAAATTGAGAGCCCTTGGGATACCATAGTCCAACATTTGGAGTGTGCTTCAAATATCTCAATACTCTTTTGGTTGCCTTCAAATGACTTTCTCTTGGTGAAGCTTGGAACCTTGCACACATGCACACACTAAACATGACATCCGGTCTTGATGCGGTCACATAGAGTAAAACTCCCAATCATTGACCGATATAACTTTTGATCCACCATGTCACCACTAGAGTCACTATCCAAATGTCCATTTGTGCCCATTGGAGTAGTTATTGCTTTTGCTTCTTCTAATCCAAACTTCTTGAGCATGTCCTTGATGTACTTGCCTTGACTAACAAATGTGCCTTTCTTCATTTGCTTGATTTGTAGACCAAGGAAGTAACTAAGCTCTCCAATCATAGACATCTCAAACTCCTTAGCCATCATCTCTCCAAACTCTTCACAAAAGTCTTGGTTGGTTGATCCAAATATGATGTCATCCACATAAATTTGCAACACAAACAAGTCACTTCCAATCTTCTTGGTGAAGAGAGTGGTGTCAACCTTCCCCTTCTTGAAACCCTTTGATAGCAAGAAATCCCTCAATCTTTCATACCATGCTCTAGGTGCCTTGCTTCAACCCATATAATGCTTTCTTGAGCTTGTACACATGGTTGGGCTTCTTCAAATCTTCAAACCCGGGAGGTTGCTCAACATACACTAGCTCATTTATGAATCCATTGAGAAATGCACTCTTGACATCCATTTGATAGAGCTTGATGTTGTGAGAACAAGCATATGCAAGTAGGATTCTAATGGCTTCCAATCTAGCAACCGGTGCATAGGTTTCTCCAAAGTCAATTCCTTCCAATTGAGTGTACCCTTGTGCAACCAATCTTGCTTTGTTTCTAACAACAATGCCATCTTCATCTTGCTTGTTCCGGAAGACCCATCTTGTACCAATCACATTTGTGTTCTTTGGTCTTTCCACTAACTCCCAAACATCATTGCGGGTAAAGTTGTTTAACTCTTCATGCATTGCATTTGCCCAATCAACATCCATCAAAGCTTCATCAATCTTGGTTGGCTCAATAGATGATACAAATGAGTAGTGTTCACAAAACGATGCCAATCTTGATCTTGTTTGCACACCTCTTCTTATGTCACCAACAATTTGATCCAAAGGATGATCTCTTGCAATGTGTGTTGGTTGGAGCACTTGTTGCGGTTGGGCACTTGTACTAGCACTTGGATGAGCCACTTGAGAGCTACTAGCATCTTGTTGATTATGAGAACCACTAGAGCTTGCAAAATCATTGCCATGCATGGTTGGAGGAGAGAGCACTTGATCTTTGTCATCTTCTATGTCAATCACTTGCTTTGGCCTTATATCACCAATATCCATGTTCTTCATTGCTTCCACTAATTGTGTTCCTCTCACATCTTCTAGG
This sequence comes from Coix lacryma-jobi var. lacryma-jobi, assembly GCA_009763385.1. Taxonomy (NCBI): domain Eukaryota; kingdom Viridiplantae; phylum Streptophyta; class Magnoliopsida; order Poales; family Poaceae; genus Coix; species Coix lacryma-jobi. The sequence goes on from VDCT01000994.1 coordinate 8,252, forward strand.
TTGTCTTGTTCTTCATGTGAGCCATTGGTTTCATCAAACTCAACATCATGGACTTCTTCACTATTTTTGTTGTGTTGTTCCACACTCTATATGCTTTGCTTGTAGTGGAGTAACCAAGTAGGAACCCTTCATCACACTTCTTCTCAAATTTGCCAAGTCTTTGTGCCCTTCTTCAATATGTAGCATTTGCACCCAAAGACCCGGAAATATGCAATGTTGGGCTTTCTATCATTGAGGAGCTCATATGGTGTCTTCTTCAATAGAGGGTGACAATAGAGCCGGTTGCTATAATAGCATGCCGTGTTGATTGCTTCGGCCCAAAAAGAATCACTCACATTGTATTCACTAAGCATGGATCTTGACATGTCAATGAGTGTCCTATTCTTTCTTTCAACTATCCCATTAGATTGAGGTGTATACTTGGCCGAGAATTGATGTTTGATTCCAAATTCATCACATAGCTCGTCAACTCTTGTGTTCTTAAACTCACTTCCATTGTCACTTCTCACTTTCTTGATTCTTCTATCAAACTCATTTTGGCTTCTCTTGACAAAGGTTTTGAATATGCCAAACACTTCACTCTTGTCAACGAGAAAGAAGACCCATGTATATCTCGTATAGTCATCCACTATCACAAAGCCATACTTGTTTCCCCCAATACTTGTATATGTAGTTGGTCCAAACAAGTCCATGTGCAACAACTCAAGTGCATGTGTAGTGCTCATCATTCCTTTGTTGGGATGAGTGTTTCCAACTTGCTTTCCCATTTGGCATGCACTACAAAGCTTGTCTTTCTCAAAATGAACATCTTTTAGTCCTCTCACCATATCATGCTTCACTAGCCTCTTTAGTTGCTTCATTCCAACATGTCCCAAGCGCCTATGCCATAGCCAACCCATACTTGATCTTGTGAACAAACATGTTGTCAAATGAGCTTCACTTGCATCAAAGTCCACCAAATAGAGATTCTCATATCTAAATCCTTTGAACACCAAGTCACTTCCATCAACACTAACTATCTCCACATCATCCACACCAAATATGCATTTGAATCCCAAATCACACAATTGTGCTACGGACAATAGATTGAAGTTGAGAGATTCCACTAATAGCACATTGGAGATGCTCAAGTCATTGGAGATTGCAATCTTGCCCAAACCTTTGACCTTGCCTTTCTTGTTGTCACCAAATGTGATAGCATCCGCATGATCATTGCCACTAGTGTTGATTGACTTGAACATTCTTCCATCTCCGGTCATGTGTTGAGTGCACCCACTATCAAGCACCCAATGCCTTCCTCCCGCTTTATAGTTTACCTACAAGAGATCAATTCTTTTTAGGTACCCAAACCTTTTTGGGTCCTACAAGGTTAGTCACCAAGCTCTTGGGCACCCAAATTGACTTCTTCTTTGGGCCAACCATGGGTGCACCAATGTACTTAGCCTTCACACCATTAGTCCCCTTTGTAAGCATATAACAAGAATCAAGTCTAATAGATGAAACATGTGCAAAGTTCTTGTTCTTGTTCTTTTTAAAGCAATTTTGCTCTATGTGCCCGGATTGCTGCAATTGTAGCAATAACGACCATTGCTCTTCACAAAACTAGTCTTGTGAGGAGCAAAGGCCGCCTTGCCCTTCTTGGGGATATAGCCAAGTCCCTCCTTGTTGAGTGGACACCTTTGACTACCCAAGCACTTAAGCAAGCGGGCATCTCCACCATAGGCATTGCCTAAAGCATGAGTGAGCTCAACGACCTTGTTTTAAGGTTTTTATTTTCTACAACTAATGATGAATCATAAGTAGTAGAAGTAGGCATTTTAGTTGAGCTAGATGATGATGATGCATTGATGGGAGCAACAATAATAGGAGCATAAAATGATTCATCAAGTATATCACAAGTTACTCCTACATTGCATGTTTCTACAACATCCTCAATCTTACTTTGATCAAGGAGGGAGGAGTGGGCTTCTTTGAGCCTAGTGTGAGCTTGATCAAGCTTCTCATGGGCTTCCTTTAGCCTCTCATGAGTAGACTTGAGCTCATCAAAGGATTGCTCAAGAGCCTTGTTGGCCTTGCGCAATTCTTTGCACTCCTTCCTCTTAGTCTCAATGTAAGAATGAGCATCTTGTAGCATGCTTATGAGGTCCTCCTTTGAGTACTCCTCATCATCATCACTATCACTCTCACTATCACTCTCATCAGATGATACCTTTGTGGCCTTAGCCATGAAGCATGACGATGGAGTGTTGAAGATAGAAGGCTTGCTTGAGATAGCAAGACTAGCCATAGCCTTCTTCTTGGTGGTCTTTCTCTCATCATTGCTTGAATCATCATCATCGCTTGAGGAAGCATCACTATCCCATGTGACAACATAGGATCCACCCTTCTTCTTGCTCATCTTCTTCTCCTCTTTCTTTCTTCTCCTTCTTGTCCTTCTTCTTGCTCTTCTTGCGGTCATCATCATCTTCATCACTAGAGTATGGACAATCCGCAATGAAGTGATCCTTGCTCTTGCATCTATAGCACCTCTTGCTTGTGCTCTTGTTTGCATCTCTTCTCTTTCTAGCTCCATAGCCTTTCTTCTTCATGAACTTGCCAAATCTTTTCACAAATAGGGCCATCTCTTCATCATCCATTTCACTTGAGCTTGTGTCTTCATCATCACTTTCTTCCTTCTTAGCTTTGCCCTTGCTCTTGCTCTTGGAGGATGAAGCCTTGAATGCCACGGTCTTCTTCTTCTTCTCTTCCTCTTGGGCTCCCCCATCCCGTTCCACACGGTATGTGTCTTGTGTGACCACATCACCTAGTACTTGGTTTGGGGTCACCGTATCCAATCCTTCTCTCACTAGGATGGTCACCAAAGTGTCAAACCTTGGTGGTAAGCATCTCAAGAACTTGTGAGAAAAGTCCTTGTCCTCCACCTTTTCTCCCAAAGCCTTCAAGTCATTTATGATCACTTGCAACCGGTGAAACATCTCCGGTATGCTCTCATCATCTTGCATCTTGAAGGTAGCAAGTTTGTCCTTAAGAATATATAGCTTGGCTCCCTTGACCGCCTTGGTGCCTTCATATGTTTCTTCCAATCTTTCCCATATCTCATTTGCTCTTTCAAGGTCCTTGATTTGCTCAAAGACTTTTGTATCAAAAGCTTCATAGAATAGATTGATTGCTATATCATTCCATTGGAGCTTCTCTTCTTCTCTTGGAGTGAGACTTGTGGGATCAATTATTGCAAAATCATGTTCTATCACATCCCAAATCTTCCTATTCATTCCTCTTGTGAATGCACACATCTTCCTCTTCCAACAATCAAAGTTGGTGCCGTCAAAATGTGGTGGCTTCCCCATATAGTTGATTTGAGCCATTTTAACACCGGAGGATGTTAAGCCTCAAACAATCGGTGACCACGGCTCCGATACCACTTGAAAAGTCCAAATTGGCTAGAGGGGGGGTGAATAGCCTAATTAAAAATCTACAAAATTTTCTTAGGCAAACACTATTAGTAAGACAAACGGCGAAGCTTTTTGCGTTAGCCTAATAGTGTGTTGCAAGCCACCTATCCAATAGTTCTACCTAATATTTCTATGGCACACAATCAACTAGAGCTAGTAACAAATGCGGAATAAAAATACTATAGCTCTAGCACAAGAATGATGTACAATGAGTATACAAGACAAGTGTGTACAAGGAACTAGGTAAGCTAACTGCCACTACCTACACAAGATATATGACTAAAGATGTGCAACAAGAAATGATATCAAAACAAGAGATATAGATCAATATAAATACACAAGGTAAATGAACTAGATAAGGAGGATTTCACCGAGTCTTGAGGATCGCCAAGTAGAGAGCCAATCACCGGTGAAAACCACTTGTGATGCCAATCACCAAGAATATGAAGATGGAGACCAATCACCAAGAATGGGACACAACCACAAATAGCACTCGGGAGACAAAGATTTATCCCGAGGTTCACGTGCTTGCCGGCACGCTACTCCCCGTTGTGTCGACCAACACTAGGTGATCCGGCGGCTAATCGGCGCTAAGCCAAGCTCACGAAGAGCGCCACAAGAATCTACCGCTAGTGAGGTAGCTCAATGACACGAGCAATCCACTAAGGATGCCTCTTGCCGCTCCGGCGAGGTGAGGCTCCAAAACCTCTCACAATCTCAATCGGTGGTGGCCAAGAACAATCTCCACTCTTGCCAATCAACCACCTCAACGCCTCCAAGCCGTCTAGGCACCGGCAAATGCCAAGAGTAACAAGAATACCCAATGCCGATGCGAAGAACTAGTGCCACTAGATTGAACTTTATCAAGAACGCGCACTAGATCACTCAATCTCACTTGGCTTGATCAATTCAACTTGGGAGATGAGTGGGGAGGCTTGTCAATGCTCACTAGAAGGCTTAGGAATCAAAATGTGCAAGAGAGATGACTAGTAAGCCGGCCAACTCATATTTATAAGCCCCTCAAACAAATAGAGCCGTTACCTGTTCACTGCGCGAAAAACGCGACGACCGGACGCACGGTCAAGTGATCACCGGACGCTCCCACTGCGTCCGGTCGCTGGATGACAGCCACGTGTCCACGCGAATTCAACGTCGTTCGTTTGATCGTCCAACGGCTACTGCTCAAAAAGCTTCAAACGAGAGCACCGGACGCTCCGATCACCACCGGACGCGTCCGGTCGTTCAACGGTTAATTTGGACGAAAAACTTCGCGATCACCGGACTCTACGTCATTAGCACCGGACGCGTCCGGTCAAGAAATTCGCTCAGCGTCCGGTCAGAACCAGAGAGGTTCCAGAGAGGTTTTTTATCGACCGGACGCGTCCGGTCACCAGTGACCGGACTCACTCAGCGTCCGATCAAACTGTTTGAACCTGATGCCTCTCGTGAACAGTGGTACAGGCGAGTCCGGTCGTTTTTCTTCACAACTGACCGGACGCGTCCGATCGCAGCGTCCGGTCGCTGTTCAGCGTCCGGTCAAGCCTGAAAACCACGTTTTCAACTCCGGTTTCTTCTCCTTTTCAAATGTGCCAACACCACCAAGTGTATACCATCTTGTGCAAGTGTGTTAGCATTTTCAAAACATTTTTCAAAGGATTTATTAGTCACTCACTAGGTCTATAGCATCGATATGTTAGAGAACACCTAGTGGCACTTGAACACCGCATAAGCCGTGAATAATCTCCTCTTAATAGAACGGCTATCTATCCTAAATGTGATCACACTCGCTAAGTGTCTTGATCACCAAAACAAGGAGCCCTATATGTTATACCTTTGCCTTCGGGCCTCTTTGCTCCATCTCTTTTCTTCTTCTTGCATTTCACAAAAGGTGGAGCACTTGATCTCTTGAGTGCTTGCGGCCAACACCATACTCCATGGTTGCCATCTTGCTAGCTCCACCACTTGGCTTGGTCATAATCCTTTCTTATAAGCTACACACATGCTTAGCAATAGGATTAGACCAAATAGGTTTCATCAATTAACCAAAACCAAACTAGGGCTTTCATCCGCCTCCCGGGCGGCATGCTCCTGGGCTTCGGCAACCGCGGCCGTCAGGTCGGAGCAGCGGGCGTTCAGCTCACCTGCCTCGGTGCTCTTGTCGGCAAGCTGCTTCTGGGTGTGGGCAAGCTCGGTGCTCGACGCCTGAAGCCGCTCCCAGACGCGGCTCTCCCGACGGAGGAATTCCGACTTGGCCCGAGAAGTCTCCATAAGCTCCTAAAATGAACAATCAACCAAACGATTACCTCCATCCCTCCACTTCCTATGACAAAACAAGAAGAGGAGGTTTCCCAAGCAAGGTGCCTCACCTGGACGGCCCGAGGGAGGTCCCTTTCCACCATCGACAGGGACGCCTTCAGCGACCGCGTGAGGAGCGAGCCGAGCCGCCCGAGGTCGCTCCAGTTTTCGGCCTCGGGGGCATCGTCGAGGACGAACACCGGCTCGGCCTCAGGGTTGGTTGGGTCCCTCCACTCCACTCGAGGGCCGCCCCAGGCGGGAGGGCGACCCCCCAGGAGTGCGAGGGCCGAGCTTTTGCCTTCTCCCCCGACCGCTGACAACGGTTGCCTCGGCGGCGCGCTGATAGCCTCGCCTTCTGCCTCTGCTTCTCCACCTTTCGGGGATGCCTCGCCAGAAGAGACGGTGTGGATCACCGGCAAGCGCGGTGCCTGAGGCAGAGCGTCGGCCCCAGCCTCGGACGCAGCGGCTTGGGGCAGCTCCGTCTCCGCCACCTTGGCGGCCTCGGCTTCGGCGGTCGAGGATTCCGGAACGCCTCCATCCCGCGACGCCCCAGCGTCGGGGCCCTCCTTTGGTGCCCCACCAGAGACCGGGGCTCCCTGTGGGGACTCGACGGTTTCAGGCGTGACGACCGGCCCGCCGAACCCCGACAGTGGTGGCGTCGCGGACGGTGCCACCACCGCGTCCGCGGAGGACGTAGCTCCCACCTTCAGCGCCTTCCGAGGGCGGAGGGATAAGGCCTCCGCTGACCGCTTCCCGCTGAGATGAGAGAAGAAAGACACGCATCACGAAAAATAAATCTCTACGCAAGCGAACGCAAAACGCGCGAGCAACGAGTGCTTACCCGGCCCTCGGCACCCTCCTCGCAGTGGACACAGGCGAGACCGGCAGCCGCTGTGTCCCTGTGGGGGGAACCCCCCTCGGGGGAGGCGGGAGCTCCGTCTCGGGGGTCTCCGTCTCAGGGGTCTCCGTCGAAGCCCCCGTTGGCAACGACGTCGACATGCCCTGAAGGGGCCCGCCGCCCCCCTGGGGAGCGAAGGCCATGCCACCTGCGCCCGAGGCAGGAACAGGGCTCCTCCCTGCTGCGTGCGCCCTGGGAGCGCCCCTCACGGGGCTCGCCGATGGACCGGCGAACGGTCCACGTCGGGGAACCCCGCCAGGGGCTCGGAGTCTTCCTCCGAACCCTCGTCATCATCATCATCAGAATCCTCCTCCGTAGGGGAGGACTCTTCCGGCTCACCATGGAGCCTCTGTTGCCGCCGACGCCTCTCCAGGTCGTCACGGTCCTTTCGGCGCTTAGCCCGCCTAGCGCTCTTGTCATCCTTTTTCTTCTTCCTCTCCTCGGCCAGACGCCGCCTCTCCTCCCTTTCCTCAGGAAGGGGAGGCTTCGAGGCACTGACCCCCTGCAAACCCTGCAAAGGGAAGGAAGCGAAGAATGAACACGAGAGAGGAAAGCTCCGCGAACAACACACCCAAAGGATCAACCCTCCTTACCAAGCTGATGTACCCACGGAACGGGCGCATCGGGATACTGAGCATTTGCTCGCATCCTTCACCTCCTTCACCGCGTCCCTCGCCCGGCGAACGAGCTCGGGATAGGCGACCGGGGACGGCCTCATCTGGCACTCTCGCAGCAGGGGCGCGTCATCCCTCATCTTCGCCATGATTAGGGGCCGGCTCATCAGCGGTAGTACGCACCGCTGATGGAACCAGGCCACGACCATCCCGGCGGTGAGGCCTGCACTCCGCAGCCTCGACAGGGCCTCGAGCAGCGGTCGAGCCGACCCTGCCTCTTGTCGACGACGCCGTAGTTCCAAGAGTCCGGCCGCGACTCGATGACACGGCCGGTGTACGCTGGAAGCAGCCCGTCATCGTTGCGAAGGTAGAACCACCCCAGGCGCCAGTCCTTGTTCGAGGTGGCCGCCTGGGACGGGATGTAGAGGCCCGACCTCTGCTGACGAACGGAGAGCACGCAGCTCCCCGACCTCACCAATCTCCGACGACCCTCCGAAATCGCCTTCGTGAAGAACTCGCCTCGGAAGAGGTGGATCCAGAGCTCCCAATGAGGTTCGATACCCAAGAAGCCCTCGCAGACGGTCGCGAAGATGGCCGCCTGAGAGATGGATTGGGGGCGAGATGCTGCAGTTCGAGCCCGTAGTAGAAGAGAAGCGCTCGGAGAAACCGGCTTGCCGGGACCCCGAACCCGCGCTCATGGAAAGCGACGAAGCTGACCACATAGCCGTCCGGGGGCCCCGGCTCCTCCTCGCACCAGGGGCGATCCACTCCGGCCTATCGGAGCCGGAAAGGCCCCGAAGGAGTCCCCCTGCACCAGCTCCGCAAGCTTCGCCGGGGTAGCGGCGGAAGCGCCCCACGGCTCAGGTGCGTCGGCCATCTCGAGCGGCAGAACGCGGGGGCCCAGGAGACGCGAAGAGAAAGGTCTCTCTCTCCCCCTCCTCTGCTTCACAACTCCTCTCCGCCGTCGGCCCGGTCTCTCCTTCCCACCTCTGCTTTTGTGCGGCTGGACGGAGGAGCAAGACGAAGGAGTAAGGGACGCGAAAGAATGCGGAAAGAAAACGCTCCTGAAATCCCAAGGGACGTATTTATAGGATAAAAGCCAACGACCGGATCCTGAACGGTCAAATATTCGCCCGCATTTAATGCGTCGCACGCGAGGAAATCTCATGATTGAGAAAATCCCCTCGATACGGGTGCGCACGCAAGCATTAAATGCCTGGTCGAGAACCCGTGCGCGCGTCTGCAACGGCGCCGCCCACCGCCCCAGAAAACCGCCTAAAAAGGCGCACCCAACGGGAACAGGTGTCCTACCTTTGACTCCTTCCCTACGAAGGAACCGTGGGCCCCGAGTTCTCCGCTTCGCCCGAGCCCTCCCAGCGAGGCCTCGGGCGAGCGCTCGATCCCCGCTTCGCCCGAGCCCTCTCAGCGAGGCCTCGGGCGAGCGCTCGATCCCCCGCTTCGCCCGAGCCCTCCCAGCGAGGCCTCGGGCGAGCGCTCGATCCCCGCTTCGCCCGAGCCCTCCCAGCGAGGCCTTGGGCGAGCGCTCGATCTCCGCATCGCCCGAGCCCACCAAGCAAGGCTTCGGGCGAACGCACGGTCTCCTCTTCCTCCGAGGCCCTCCAAGCAAGGCCTAGCCAGGGACTCGAGATGCGGCATCGCTCCTCGAACCAGACGCGGGGGCTCGACATTCGACGCCCCACCTTGAGCCGGACGCGGGGGCTCGATCATCGACGCCGCACCTCGAGCCAGACGCAGGGGCTACGTCCAGGTCAGGAAAAGGAAGGCCGCCTACACCACCGTCCTCATCAGGAGGCGGCACGTCCTCATCCACAAACCGACACCGTCTCCCGCGATGGTGAGTAGGTAACCGCGCACGTACAATGTGCCCATCTAACCGCGTTGCAAGCTGAATGGCAGGTACACGCGGCGCCTCCGCACTCGCTACGCTCTACCGGGGCCCTCCGAGGCCGCCGCTCCAACTTCACGCTCATCGCCCCGGCGCCACGATCTCCACTCCCGACGGAGGCTTCTTCACAAAGGTAAAAACGGGCCCCGGCCCTAAGTCTCGAAGCAGCGAAGGCTGGCCCTCGAAAGGGTTCGACAGCCGGCTTCGAGCACCCGAGTCAGGGACACCAAGGGGCGCCACTCGCGGCATCACTCGAGGGCCAAGCCCTCGAGGCCCTCCACGTGTATCCAAGGCGGGGAGCTCGACATGCAGTGAGATCCCCTCGGAGGGAGGCATCGAGCCACCGGGCCCTATCGAATGGACCCGGCACTCCTGCAGACTGAGCACCCATGCTTTATGAGACCGCCTCCGGGCCACAGTCGACCCCTAACGAACGGGGCACGAGCTCTCACTTGGATTCCCCGTTACTAGCTCACCGGGAACCTCGATACTCGCCCACTCGGGGTAGTACGAGGCATCCCACCTCGCATCCGATCGAAAGGACTCGCGGGATGACAAGCCAGGGCAATCGGCATGCCGGACAGCTCGAGGAGCCAGCCAGTCGGTTCAGCCTGGCACCCCTCGACGAAAGAGGGTCTAAAAACTCGGACAGTTACGACTAATCTCTTTCTTTGTATGAACATGGGATTTTCAGGCCTCGGGGGAACGCTCGACGTCCTTCTCACCCGAGCCCTCGAGACCAGGCCCAGGACGAACGCTTGTTCTCCGTCTCGTCCGAGCCCTCCGAGCCAAGCCTCGGACGGAGTCCCCCACGACAAAGGAAAGGTTGCCTCGAACATGTAAATATTACTACCAAACTGCATTTCGAGCCTGTTGACAGGTACACACGGTGCCGCGATCTCTGCTCTCCCCGACGATTTCCGCCTAAAAAGGCGTGCCCAACGGGCAGAAGGCTTCCCAGCGACGGAGGTTTCTTCAAAAGTATCCAGAACTCGGGGAACTCGACGCTCGCAAAAAGCCCACGAGGAAGTTCCAACCACTCCCCCGTGGCCTCGGGGGCTACACCCACGGGTGTCGCTCGCGCGACACCCATGGAATCAGCACGGCTAAACCCCCTCGAAAACCAACGCAGTCAAAGTCCTCAAAACCAGGTCAAAGAGCCCCTGCTCGAGTGCAAGCACTCGAACAAGGGCTCGGGGGCTACTGTCGGTGGTACAAAAAGGGGTACCCCCAATCAACGCAAACACCCGAACGCCTCAAATCTCCGTCTCGCCCGAGCCCTCCCAGCCAGGCCTCGGGCGAGCGCTCAAATCTCCGTCTCGCCCGAGCCCTCCCAGCCAGGCCTCGGGCGAGCGCTCAATCTCCGTCTCGCCCGAGCCCTCCGTCTCGCCCGAGCCCTCCCAGCCATGCCTCGGGCGAGCGCTCAATCTCCGTCTCGCCCGAGCCCTCCCAGCCAGGCCTCGGGCGAGCGCTCAATCTCCGTCTCGCCCGAGCCCTCCCAGCCAGGCCTCGGGCGCGCGCTCAATCTCCGTCTCGCCCGAGCCCTCCCAGCCAGGCCTCGGGCGAGCGCTCAATCTCCGTCTCGCCCGAGCCCTCCCAGCCAGGCCTCGGGCGAGCGCCTCAATCTCCGTCTCGCCGAGCCCTCCCAGCCAGGCCTCGGGCGAGCGCTCAATCTCCGTCTCGCCGAGCCCTCCCAGCCAGGCCTCGGGCGAGCGCTCAAATCTCCGTCTCGCCCGAGCCCTCCAGGCTTCGGGCGAGCGCGCCCCCACACCTCGAGCCTTAGCGCACGAACCTCGAGCTGCACAAACAGCCGTACCAGCCCATACCACGCATTTAATGCCTTCACCTACTCCGGTCATGTCCACTGGAGCACAGCACGTACCACAGTAACTCGGTGTAAGGTCAAGTCTCGTTTTCACCACAAGCATGGGCGAAAGGGCACCAGTAAGCACTATTCGACCGAACCATGCACTGTAGCCCTCGAGCCGGCTCCGCGCCCCTCGAGCCATGCACAGTAGTAACACCACGAGGCCAGCTCTGTGCCCCTCGAGCCCTAACTGCTTTCGCGCTCTTGGAAGACAGGTACCCACGACCCGGAGGGACCCCGCTGTGTCCTGTACGAGCCGGGATGGGGCGCTGTACGGCTCCCACTCCGACACGCCTCCATGACCGCGCCCGGGATGGAGGCACGCTTCAAGGACGCCTCTACAGCAACGCTCACGTCGGCTACAGCGGCCTCGACAAAGACAGAGTTCCTACTCCCCGCCATACTGAGCTCTGTACATAACTATCCTGTGTAAGCCCTGGCCTCCTCTTGTTGTATAAAAGGGGACACCAGGGCCCCTCATTAAAGGGGGACGACAGTTAGACAAACGAACGTTCTTCCACATCCACTCTCACGCCGCACTCGAGTTCGGACCTCGGTCCATGCTCGGTGAGCTTGTTATCCACCCCTGTACAAGCACTTAGGTGCAAATAATACAAGAACATCTCCCCCCCGCTGGACGTAGGGCCTTCTTTGCCCGAACCAGGATAAATCTTGTGTCCTCTTGCATCACCATCTAGGAGGAGAAGCACGCGATCGTTGTTACTCGTTGGTGTGATACCCCCGGGTACGAAACACCGACACTAAAGAGTGGAAATGACCTTTGGGAATAAACAGGCCATAGTGGACCCCATAGTCATTCCTGGTCTAGGTCTGGATGTAATCTTAGGTATGGGTTGGATGAAACTCTGGAAAGTCAATCTTGACGTCGCAGAACGAGTAGTTTCTATGGTTAGCCCTCGTAATGGGTCTACCTTTCGGTTCAAGTAACCCCGAAACCCCCATGAGATCGGAGTGTTGTTCAATATCACGGCAAGCAGATAGCCGAGATTCCGATAGTATGTGAGTTTCCGGATGTTTTCCCCGATGAGTTGCCTGGACTACCGCCAGATAGGGATGTGGAGTTTGCTATAGAGTTAGTCCCTGGAACGGCACTCATATCTCGGAGACCGTATAGAATGCACGCTAAAGAGTTAGCAGAGCTCAAAGTTCAGTTGCAAGAGCTTTTGGATAAGGGCTTGATACGCCCTAGTTCGTCACCTTGGGGATGTCCCGCTATCTTTGTGAAGAAGAAGGATAAAACTTAAGGATGTGCGTAGACTACAGACCGCTTAATGCAGTAACTATAAAGAATAAGTACCCATTACCTCGAATCGATGTCTTGTTTGATCAGTTGTCAAAAGCAAAAGTGTTCTCCAAGATCGACCTGAGGTCAGGATACCATCAGATTAAGATCAGCAGAGAAGACGTGCCAAAACAGCTTTCTCTACCAGATACGGACTCTATGAATATTTAGTTATGTCCTTTGGATTGACCAATGCACCGACACATTTCATGTACCTGATGAATTCGGTCTTCATGCCAGAGTTGGATAAGTTTGTTGTAGTGTTCATCGATGACATCTTGTTATACTCTGAGAATGAGAAGGACCATGCTGAGCATCTACGAGTTGTTTTTGACCCGGCTTAGAGAGCATAAGTTGTATGCTAAGTTCAGCAAGTGTGAGTTTTGGTTGAAGAAGGTACCTTTCCTTGGTCACGTCCTTTCAGAGGAAGGGATCTCTGTAGACCCTTCTAAAGTACAAGAGGTTATGGATTGGGAAGGCACCCACGAGTGTTTTTGAGGTTCGCAGCTTTTTGGGTTTGGCAGGATACTACCGTCGGTTTATTCCGGATTTTTCAAGAATAGCCAAGCCTATGACTCGTTTAACGCAGAAAAACAAGAAGTTCGAATGGACTCCAGAGTGTGAAGCAGCTTTTCGCACTCTGCGAACGTTGTTGACATCCGCACCTATTCTGGCTCAACCAAACTTGGAGGAACCTTTTGATGTGTTTTGTGACGCATCCAAGATCGGACTTGGATGTGTACTCATGCAGAACGGAAAGAGTTATCGCCTATGCTTCTCGCCAGTTGAAACCGCATGAAGAGAATTACCCCACTCATGATTTGGAACTAGCAGCCGTCGTGCATGCACTCAAGATTTGGAGGCATTATCTTATGGGTAACCTGTGTCATATATACACCGATCATAAAAGCCTGAAGTATATTTTCACCTAGCCAGAGTTGAACATGAGGCAGAGAAGATGGCTAGAGTTGATTAAGGATTACAACCTAGAAGTGCATTATCACCCCGGAAAAGCAAACGTTGTAGCCGATGCCTTGAGTCGCAAGACTCATTGCAACTCCCTACAACCACTTTTGGAAGATAGATTTAACCTTATGCACCCCGTTATGGTGAACAACATCACTCTTCAGTGCACCTTGGAAAGTGACATCATCGAGGAGCAAAAGACCGATGAAGAGATCTATCAGATTAAGAAGAGGTTGGAAACCAGTAGTTCTTAGAACTTCCGCACAGATGAGCAGGGAATTCTATGGTATAATCAGAGGTTGGTTGTTCCTAAAGACACCGAGCTGAAAGAAAGAATTCTGAATGAGGCTCACAATTCAAAGTTATCCATCCATCCAGGAAGCAGTAAGATGTACCAGGATTTGAGAACCAGGTATTGGTGGTCAAAGATGAAGAAAGAAGTTGCAGCTTATGTTGCAAGGTGCGATACATGCTGCAGGATAAAAGCTATACACCTGTGTCGGTGTTTCGTACCCGGGGGTATCACACCAACGAGTAATATGATCGCGTGCTTCTCTTCCTGGATGGTGATGCAAGGGGACACAAGGATTTATCCTGGTTCGGGCAAAGAAGGCCCTACGTCCAGCGGGGGGAGACGTTCTTGTATTACTTGCACCTAAGTGCTTGTACAGGGGAGGATACAAGCTCAGTGAGCGTGGACCGGAGTCCGGACTCGTGTCTGTGCGTGGACTCGTGTGTTGTGTTCGTCCTCCCGAATGAGGGCCCTAGCGTCCCCTTTTATAGAGCAAGGGGAGGCCAGGGTTACATGAAAGTATTACAGGTATCGGGGCGCATGGTGCCCCATACGGAGAAGGGTAGGAACTCTGTCTTGTCGGGGCCACTAGAGCCGATGTGATCGTCGCTGTTGAGGCGTCCTTGGGTCGTGGCTTCCATCCCGGGCGCGAACGTGGTGGCGCGACCAGGCGGGAGCCGTACCGCACCCATCCCGGAATGTACAGTACGCGGTGAGGTCCCTCCGGGTCTTGGGGTACCTGTCCTCCAATAGCACAAAAGTAGTTAGGGCTCGAGGGGCGCGTAGCCGGCCTCGAGGGGTTACGGTGCAGGGCTCGAGGGGCGCGTAGCCGGCCTCGAGGGGTTACAGTGCCTGGCTTGGCCGAACAGTGTTGTACTGGTGCCCTTTTGCCCATGCTTGTGGTGAAAACGAGACTTGACCTTTACACCGAGTTACTGTGGTACACGCCGTGTACTAGTGGACATGACCGGAGTAGGTGAAGGTATTAAATGCGTGGTATGGGCTGGTACGGCTGTATGTGCAGCTCGAGGTCCGTGCGTTAAGGCTCGAGGCGGAGAAAGAGCGTTCGCCCGAGGCCTGGAGGGCTCGGACGAGACGGAGAGCGATCGTGCTCGCCCGAGGCCTTGCTCGGAGGGCTCGGGCGAGGCGGAGAAAAAGCGTTCGCCCGAGGCCTGGCTGGGAGGGCTCGGGCGAGACGGAGACAGAGCGTTCGCCCGAGGCCTGGCTGGGAGGGCTCGGGCGAGACGGAGAGAGAGCGTTCGCCCGAGGCCTGGCTGGGAGGGCTCGGGCGAGACGGAGCGTTCGCCCGAGGCCTTGCTGGG
>VDCT01000995.1:0-23460 GCA_009763385.1 Coix lacryma-jobi var. lacryma-jobi
TTTCTTTTAGGAGGGAGGGTTGTAACACCCCTGGTGTTACTAATGTAATTAACTTGACATGTCATCATCTTAAGCATTAATCATTTTGTGATGCATTTGGATTGCTTAATTGCTATGCTTAGTCCCTTTTCAAAAACCCTAAAAGCCCAATTCTTCTATAAGGGCAAAATGGTAATTTCACCTCTGTGCCTAGTTCTATGTATTCTTGTTTAATTTATGCCCTGATGTTTGTTGCATTGATCAAAGTTCAAAAATCAGATTTGATTTGATTTTCCTTTTGCAAAACCCTAAATTCCCAAATCCTGGATTTATTCCCTTTTGATAACTTTTTCAAAATTCAAAATTTGAGTTGGTTCAAAAAGCAAAGTTGTGAATCTGACCTAGAGGAACAACTTTGGTATTTACAGATTTCCAGTTTCTATATAAAATTTGAAGTAATTTCAAATTCATTCAAATTCCAGTTTTTGTCCCTTTTCAGTTTTCAAAATTTATTCAAAAACTATTGAGTTTCAGAAAAAGTGTATATTAGCAAAGTTGTAGGTTTTGACAAATGGAACAACTTTCATATATAAAGATTTTCAAGTTTCAGTTTGAAATCCAAAGTAATTTTGATTTGAATCAAATTTGAAAAGTGTTCCCTTTTCTGTTTTTGATATAGTTCAAAAACTATTTGGAATTTGAAAATGTTCATATTGACAAAGTTGTAGATCTCATTTTTCTGAGCAACTTTGGTTTTGAGTTTTTGTTGCCCAGTTCAAATTTTGGAAGTAATTTGCAAAATACAGAGATCAGCCAAAAGTCAAACCCTAAGACCTAGCCCTGTTCATCTTCCTACAGCTAGGGGGCCCCGGCCGTGGCCGAGCCTCCGGCGTTGCGCGCGCCACGCGTTTGGCAGCCGCTCGTCTGCCCCCGACTTGTCGCCCGCGACATCTTTCCGCACCCGCACGCGCGAAGCGCTGACTTCCGCCCCGTCCCCTACTGCTCCGCGTCGCCGCCCGCGTGGCCATCGCCGGCGCTGTCTGCGCCCGAGCCCCGGCCGCACGCCGTCCTTCCGCCTGCGCGCAATCGAGAGCGCACGCGTCCGCCGAGCTTATCCACCCCCCCGAGCTCTCTACCGGCCTGGCCGCGGCTATATAAGCCGCCGGAGCTCCGACCTCCGCACTCACCCCGCCGCCGTGGCCAGACCACTCCAAAGCTCCGCCGCTCAACCACCTAGCCCGAAAGCTCCGCCTTGAGCTCGTGAAGCTTTCCCACCCCCCAATTTCACCTTCCCCGCCTCCAATGCCCGGCGTAACCCCATCTTCCCAAACTCCGACGGAACCCCGGTGATCTCGGGTTCGTCAAATACTCCCTCCGGTCACGGATACCTTCCCCTGACCCCTGTGTCAGCTTCCTTGGCTCCGCGCGACTCTAACCCGGCCCTTGCGGTCTCGTGTGTTGCGCAGGACCGCCGGATCGCCGGAGCGCCGCCGCGGTCGTCTCTCCCTCGAGCACGTGTCGAGCCTCACCCTCGACGAGTCGAGCCTCACCCTCGAGCCCTGCCTCCGACCCGTGGTAAGCATCCGAGCCTCCGGCCTCTGCTTCCACTCCGTTTCGCCCGAGCCCCAGTCAGGTCTCGGACGGAGGCTTGTTTTTCCGTCTCGCCCGAGCCCAAGCCTCGGCGAGCGCATGCCCTCCGCTTCGCCCGAGCCCAAGCCTCGGCGAGCGCATGCTCTCCGCTTCGCCCGAGTCAGGCCTCGGACGGAGGCTTACTTCTCCGTCTCGCCCGAGCCTCCGGGCCAGGCCTCGGACGAAGCTGTCGCTTCCGTCTCGACCGAGCCCGTCTCAACCGACGTCTCGACCGAGCCCCGCGCGATTCGCCCGAGCCCCCGCGATTCGCCGAGCCCGGCCTAGAAGGAGCACAGTGCTCTTCTCTTTTTCTGAGAGATGTGAATAGTGTTCTTTCTCTTTTTTGTATGATTTTCTGTGTGCATCCAAAAATTCTGAAATTTTTGTGGTAGACTCTTTATGCTCTGAAGTATTTTATAAAAATATGAAACTTGAGTTTTGTGCAAAGATTTGAAAATGTAAAATTCCCCTTTTAATTGAAAAATGGAGGTTTTGGTTTTTTGGAGAGTGATCTATAACTCCAAAAATCTGGAGATAAATTTTTATGTGCTAGTTATGCCTTTCTGAGTCTCTGGTAAAATTTGAAGTTTTGGAGCAAGTTGATTTTTGAGCATTTATTTAAATAGTTGAGTAGTGCCTTTTCTAATTAATGTCTGGAATTATTTGAGCACCTTAATGACCTCCAAAAATTATGAAATTTGTTTTGACATCTATTATGCCATAATTAACTTATGTGATTAATTTGGTAATTTTTGGAGCAACTTCATAAAATGACCTTTTTAATTAATTTAGGAAAATAGAAAAGTGATTAGTGTTGGTAATAAGTGTTTGATGATGTGATCTTTGGATTGATTGATGTTCATAGACCCCTACCCTTTGGTCTATGATGGTTGTGATGCTATGATTGGTTGATGCTTAGGATAATATAATAAGGCCTAGCTTTAATTAACATTGCTTAAGGAAGAAATGGTTACCTTTTATGCTCAACCTAGATTTCGATTATGCCTTGCCTAAGAGTAATCTAGAATCAGTGGAATTGTCTTGCACCATAAGTCCATATCATCATTCTCATGAGCATTCATCATTGCATCCGTATAGTTGACGAAGAAGGTACCAGAGTCGAGGCCGCTGTTGACGAACCAACTCCCGAGGCGACCCCGAGCTCCACCTATACCTACCCCGAGTCTGCTTTTTGCCATCCAAGGCAAGCCCCGGTGCATTTAACCCTCCTTGCTTTTATAAAATGATTTCCTTAAATGCTTTTGAGTTAAACTATTGCATTAGGTATAGGAGTTGTGTGATGACCTATTACTTGCATATCTACCCCACCAAAAGATACACGTACCTTGTTTCAAAACTATTTGCAAAATGCTTAGCAATGCTATTCAATAGATTTGCAATAAAATGCCAATTTCAAAAGTGTGATCACTTAAGAATCTTTATGGGAATTTGGCTTTACTCCCCGGCTGTTGGCTAGGTATCTGATCCGTACCTAATCAATAGCGAGGAGAGGTTGTCGCGCGTACGGTGCCGTCATGTTGTAGTCCGGGACTCAACAGTTGACACCGACCGGGACAGGGTTGAAAAAACCGACAGGACCTGTACTCTTGGGTTAGAGTCCCGAGGTGCTTGTCGCTGGCGGAAAAACTGACAGGACTATTACGCTTGGGTGAGATATAACCAAGGTATAGCTCTGGCTGAAAAATTAGGGACCATCCGTATGGGGGCCTGCTGGTCAAGACTTGTAACTATTCACATACTTCGGAAAGCTCTGGCTCCGAGGAATCCTTTATTGGACCGACAACCGCGCACTGGGAGTGGAGAGATGGCGGAAGTAGCATGTACCCACGTGGGTTAAAGTCCCGGATGTGGTGTGTACTTCCTGGGTGGCGTAGGACCGGGCCCAATCTTGGAGGAATCGTGGTAGACGAGTTGGCATATGCAAGCTTGGGTGCTACATATGCAGTGTGGATAGGGATCCTCAGCTGAGTATTATTTATCCGGATTAACGTTGCTCCTCGGTTATGGAGACTTGGTCCACTGACTGTCAACGGAGAGTGGTTCTCAACTAGGAATGTTTTGAAATGTAAAATGAATCATGAACGATGAAGAATTGAGGAATACTGAATCTTTCGAAATAAAATAAGGTTTACAAAAATGCTTTTCTGCAAAATACTTGATCTTGCTTAAGCCTTACCTTGACTACCCTAAGCCTCTCATTCTGAGTCTTCTCCCTTTTTCTTTAGTCGGGTAAGTCTTGTTGAGTACCCCGTACTCAGGGTTTGTTACCCATGTTGCAGGTATGCCTGAGACCCCGATGTGTCTCGCACCCTGTTGCGTGACCTTCGTCCAGGAAGAGGCCGATGAGGCCGATGAGTAAATGTGCACCCTCGGGCTAGATGTTACCTGTATCTTTATGTTTCCGCTACGTTGTCTACTTTGAATTTCCCGAACAATGGTTTGTAATAATCGTACTCCTTACCTCATTTGAAACCTCGGTTTGTAAAACTAATGTTATTTAAGTCTTCCGCTCTTTATTCCGATGTTATTTATAAAAGTATGAAATGCTGTAACCGAATTGTGAGATGATCCTGCGGACATTGGGCACTGATGTAGCCCGGTGGCGAACAGGTCTTAATCACATGGAACATGGGTTCGGCTGTCAGAGGTTGACAGGGACACGTGGGCCATAGGATTAGGGTCGTTCCGTCACACCTAATAGGCAACAAGACTGAATGCAACAAAACAAAGACATATACTTGAGGCCACAACATTATATTAGGATCAACGACAGTTAAACCTTAATTAGGCATTTCATTTATGTACTAGGCTTAAGTCCATATATAGCTTGAGGCCGCAACATTATTTGGGCTCAAGTAAAAAAAATATTCTAAATAGATAATGGTTGCACTATATAGCCTCTAGCAATGACAAGAAATGTCAATATAGCCATCAACCAGCACTAGTAGCACGGTATGTATGAGATTGAATGGTAGAGGGGTATAGGCTACAAGTCCATATATCAAAGTTGTGGTATCTACTATAAGCAAGGCACCAGTTTACAAATTGCTAATGGTGGACCACCTACATCGATAAAATATTGATGGACTATTAGATTTGATAGTATGACACGTGAGTGAAAATGAGCTTGAACTATATGTTAAGATGTGCTAGGATTGAACATCATGGTATACATGTATAGTTTGAGCATACCACTTATGGAGTTATGAGTAGATATAACATAATGTTCATGTTACTTGATTCATCTTCCTACTATCTCAGAGATTTTATACTGGTGAAATTGTCATATGAAGACCATGTCAATCTCCTAATGAATTTATATTTGGGATCTAAGAGAATACATATCTACGTACTAATACTGACATAGCATCGTTTTCCCTTTCACAGTTCTGAATAGGTAGGTTCCATTCTCGTATATGATGCAATAACCCTTGATCCCCTCTGTCGCATTTCCTTGGGTCTTAATAATGTCGGTACACATAGTAGGGAAATATACTATGCTTCATAATGTGGGTGGTGTAGTTGTGTCTTTCAATTCTAAAATTTGTCATGAGAAAACTGACTCTAATTAATCTTGTGTTGTGTTTTATTTTTAAGAGACTTTATTTAATTATTTACCTTCTCACATTGTAAAAACATAGGAGAGGAATGCAATACCATCAAGAACTAGAAACATACTCTGCGGTTGCTGCAGAGATCATCATGAATTGTGTGATATAGTTGTAAAAACTAGGAATGTAATGACGCGAATGAATCACTGTATTTCCATTGATCATTGTGTTTACATATATATATACATGTGGGTAGTAGCAACTGCTACCACCGATAGAGATCGAGAGAGCGGGAGCGGTTCCACTCCGTGAGAGTACGAGCGGTTCTTCTCAGATGAGATCAACCGACTCATAACACTCCCCCTTTGATCGAATCCATCCTTGAGATCAATGAATAGTATTAATCCTCCAAAAAGTCCTGTAGGATAAAAACGAGGAGAAATACTTTGATAGATATGCTGTTAAAAACTCCTTTAAAAACCCAGTGGGAAAAATAAGGAGAAAGTTGATTCAGCATATATGATTATTGCCCATGGTTTTAAATAGCCCGCTATTTTTGCCGCTATAGCCCGAAATAGCTTGAAAAAAATTGTGCCGCTATATGCGTTCATGCACAATTCTTCCGCTATTTTGCCGCTAAAGTCCGCTAATTACAGTTTATAAAACGCTAAACACTTTAGCTTTAGCTCGCTATTTAAAACCATGTTATTGCCTCATTGTAAACTCATATGAGAAAACCTTTATAGGAGAAAACTCATAGATAGTTTAGAGGACAATATATATGTCATTGGTATCTCCTTAAAAACCCCTGTGGGGAAAAATAGAATATACGACATATATGTGATTATTGTCTCATTGTAAACCTATACGGGAAACCTTGGAAGGAAAAAAACTCGTAACCAAGTTTAGAGAACAATAAATATGATCTGATGGTCATAATTAGAATTATATGTCTTTGATATCCTCGCAAAAACCTCTGTGGAGGAAATAGAAGATATGACATAGGTTATGTCTTAGATATCCCATACAAAAACCCCGGTGGGGAAAATAAGAGATATGACATATGATTTGTATTGATATTGCCTCATTAAAAACCTTCTATGAGAAACCTGTGTGAGGAAAAACTCATAGAGGAAAAGAGTACAATATGATGTTTTGAACAAGTTCTAGTTTCAAGAGGAGTCTCCCTGAACCTTGCAATTCTCAAAGTCATCGCATACCAAACTCAACAACACATCGTGAAATGTGAAAATTGGTAGGGACTTTGTGAATAAATCTTGTGGATCACATGATTCAGTTTACAAGGTGTTTATCTCCTCACTTTCGTGAGAATAAAACATTACTAGAAGGCAATATAGTGATATTGCTCTTATGTAACTTGTTGACATCCAAGCAACACAAGTTGCATTATCTTGAAGATAATGGCTGGTGATTCGATAGAATCAAAGTGATCATTCAATGAAGTTATACATGTTCATGTAATACTTCAGAACGAGGAGTGGAAGTAGTCACTAGAGTCGAGTTTAATGGTCTCTATGAGAACTTTACCACTAACATCAGCATATGATCTGGCATTCTAGGGATTAAATAGCCAGTACTTTCATACTCCAAATGATCATATCTTAATTTACATAATGATAAATCAAGATGCTTTGTGCCATATAGATATCTGTGGATATCCTCATTAACTCCCACCTTTCGGTGTATAGAAGTTGCGCTATTTCGAGCTATAGCAAGTATCTGCAAATGCAATATCAGGCCTGTTGCGATATGCAAAATACATAAGCGCTTTGATGGCACTAAGGTTATCATCCCGGGGTCAGAATGGATATTGATCCATATTTAGGGATTGAATGATCATCAGTGTTGGTAGTATGATTGTCCAATATTATTTGGATATTGGTATACAATATCAATTGAATATTGGAAGACTGATGTTTACTTAAGATATAGACTTAAGCATAATTTGGTATTAACCAAATTTCTCATCTCAAATTCTGTCTTGTACAATGACTTCCTGTTTTGATATGTTCATATGAGATGTATAAAATCCAATTGGGATTTCATTATGAACACACAGGTGTAATCATCTTAATGGGAGATATCCTTCTGTGGAAGGAACTCACCTAGTCAGTTGTACCACAACAACTTAACTATTTCAAGTCATGAAGTGACTTGATTTATACACAATGTATGTTGCGATTTATGTTTTGATTCAGAATATAAAGTCCATTGGGACTTATAATCCAAATCTATCCAAATCAATTTTGATCTGCCAATTATCGGTATAGGAACTTAATTTCCACACATACCAATGGGTATGTTATGCTAGGTCTCTGCGTGAAACCATGTGCTACAAGCTCTCACTATTTCACCACCTTATGGATTTGGAAAATCCATAATGCTTCCATAGGGAATGCATTGTGAGGAGAAATCATTAAGAATGTAATGACTTCTCACCTTTGAGTGAAAGCATATCTCCTTAATTGCCACATGTGATTGACCCAATATGAGTGTGTGAACACTCTGCCTAGGACTTGTGGTCTGGATCCAGATAAGGTATATGGCAACTTTGAGGAGTATGTCGACAAGTTGTAGTTTGAATGATTGATTCAATGGAACCAATTTAAGCATGTGGAAATGTTTACCCTTTGAACTCTATGTCATTTCCCATAATAACAGAGTTAGGGTGTTCCAATGACCCAGCGCCTAAAGTTGTGCACAAGTTGTGCTGAGCTTTTGGATGTGTAACATCCATAGGCTTTGGATAGTAAATATCCATAATGTGTCTATCAACTTGATGTTGATGTGCATTGTACTGTCTTGGAGAATGCTCTCCCCCTAATCCGAGAATGCTTGCAAGAAGCTATATTCCCATGTGGCCATACTACTTCCCCTTTTATCAAGATTCGGGGAGTTGAGTGGTTTTGTTAGGTACCTCCACTCTTTTTGGCACACTGAACGGGAATCGGATTGGGTGACAACATTATGACAAGTAAATGCATTTGGCAGACTATTTGCAATGTGTTGCAAATATAAGATATTCTGAACTGCTAGTTCAGATTCTTTAGTACGTGGATATGAGGATCGAACATTAGTAATGATATTCTCTTTTTGATTCCTGACATTCCATGTGTGGTAACTGTCTCCCCCTAATGCCTGGAATCTTCCTCAAAGATATACTCAGCATACAGGCATTAAATGAATCCCTATTTAGAGATCTGAGGTATTATTGAATGACGGATAATAGTACCTTATGGTGATCTCTAAAATGCCCATAGATGTACGCTGCGGTGGTGATATTGGTACGTGCAAAACGTTACCGATTCGCAGATGGGAAATATCTTGACTACTAGGTCAAATTGCCACGTACGAACTGCAACGGAGGGAGCCGTATGTTTGCAGTGTTATGAATTTGGATTGACTATGCGTTGTGTAAATCCGCATGTCACCAACTAGATGTTGGTAAATTACAATTCTATTTTGGGTCATCAAACAACAAACTTAATTCTTTCACTGAGAGCATTAGTTTGGCCATTATGTATGAGCATAAGATACTTAATGATGTAGTCCTAAGAAAAAAACAATTCCATTTACATGGATTTGATCCCGCGTCCAGGATCGTTTGCTCTAAATTGAAGAATTTGAGCAATGAGTTTGGTAAATTTATGGTACCTTATGAGTAAGGCGCACACTTAGGACAACATTATAGATGCGATATGCATTACATAGTATCTTTATGGTCCACATAAAATGGCAAACAGAATCACATATATGATCTTGAATTTCTCCAAGAAATTGCGTGACTCATATTGATTTTGTGACCAATAGAACTGATAATAATTTCTCATCATTCTAAATGTAGAATGATCCAGGATAAATATGCCCAGTCTTGATGTAATCAAGAGAGAAAATTATTTTGTACGCAACAAGTAATATGAGATTGATGTATGTATAATACACCCCAGTTGATGTGGAAGGAATATACACAATTATAGTTTTCCATATATGTTGCATCTAAGGCGAGTGAAGAATTTCATCATCGCTCATTAGTAGTGGACTTCCGTTTGGAAACCATGCAACTTAATACATGAAAAATATCATATGGTATTTATAGAATCAGGATACATAGATGCATTCACGATTAATTTGAATACCCATGGCGAGATTGTAATCTCTCATAATTGTGTTAGCGGTACGATAGTCCACTAAACAAAATTCCTTGCACCTGGTTGAATCCCATATGATTCTATATAGAGTTTGGCAATATTCAGGTATGAATTTGCACTCATATAGAATATATATACCATGTATAAGATACATGATATTTGAGGAAATGGACAACATACTAATGTGGTAGTATGACATTAGGCTAATAATATATCCAATGAAAATATGGAGGTATTTTGCAAGCGTTTGCTTGTTGAAATGAACTCCAAATTGTTCCAAAGAACTCGCTTGCCTCTAATGAGTTGGAGGTATAGTCGAGCCAAGTATTTGATTTGGCGTTTCTATGTACATGGACTGTATAATCACATTTTTGTGAAAAATGTGAGACTTGTCACACAAGATCACTTTTCTAAATGAAAAATGGTATTGCGTTCATGAGAATCCATTATGTTGCATTGCCATGGATCAACGATCTTTGATAAATGAATGATTGAACAATCATTTATAATTTGGCAATGTTACATCCTTAGTTGAAATCTCAATGAGAGATTTGTAAAAGGTAGATGGATCTCACTCATTGAACATTCAGATTTGAAAAAAAAAATCCAAGTGCATGAGTTGCATATAAAATGCATCAACGCAAAGTGTGTCAATATCCAGAATAGATTGAGCATTTGGTTGGGTTTGAGCAGACATAGCTGTGATGCCATATGCCCCAATGATATCGTTGATATCTTAATGCTCATGGTATGAAAATAAATTTCATCCAATGCGAGGTTGAAAAAAAATTTCGAACTGGAAATATTAGCCATGTCCAACATGAGTTGACCATGTATCAATTTACTTGATAGTAAACTGTATAGCAATAAAGGCAAAATTTTGGGTTCAAGGTGATACTTGATTATAGACTGACCATTCTATAAAGAACAGGCGACAAGATCGCTGCTAATGTTTTGGATTCTATTCCTGTGGGAATAGATGATGTAAAATCTTTGCCAAAACATAGACTCTGTATGTGATAGAAAGGAGTCACCCAAAATAATGCACTATAAATTGCTATTTATTTAAGTAAATTATTACTTAAATAACTTCAGATTCAAGATGTGTCTTGAATTGGCATATGCAAATATTGTGAATTCAAGATGAATCCTGAATCACTTGTAGTGTTTACCTCATATTGGTTAGGTGATAGAGAATCACTACTAACATCATTGCGTACAATAATCATTGCCAAGAAATAGTCTCAAATCATTATGTATTAGCATGTTGGCACATTGAAGGTGCAAACCAAATTGGTGACCTTGTAGTAGGGGAGCATAGTCTGCAAATATGTCTATATGCAGTAGATGTCATCCCACTACTTGTGCATTGCTAATAATAATATAGGTTGATCACACTTTGAAGGTAGTCAAATGTTATGAACATGACATAGACCTTATTGGGTGATTCAACTCAAAGGTAGTCACCGTGTTCATAAAACACGGTGTAGACCGCAGATGGTGAGACCATTGCTTAAAAGTAAACACCATTAACGGTGTAAACCTTATGCGATTCATATTTAGATTAGATACGCACATGCAGATAATCACTATGTGATGACATAGTGTAGATCCTGCAGTAGTATTGAGATATAGCTTGTGCATAGTCAATCTAAGAGATGAATTTGGCAATCACCTGTAGGTGTAGACCTTTGTAGTTCATATTCAAAGTTGGGTACGTGCACGAAGGATGAAAAATCCCATGGTAGTACTGCGGTACACCTTGTGCATGACCAGTTTTTGAAAAATGAACAAAAGTTGTCACCGTGAATGTGAAAGTCATTTGTTCTAAAATACGATATTGGTACACAAGTTAAGGATTCACTATGTGTAGCACAGTGTAGATCTCATACCAGTACTATAGTACTACCTTGTGTATTACCAATATGCAAATTTTAGAATATTATACACAAATAATGAGGTAATCACATAAGTATTTGCATGAATATAAGTGGAAGCTATTGTGCCTACATAAGTAGGGCCAAGATTTGTTAAAAATCTTTGGCAAGTTGAACAAGCAAATGCAAAATGCAAATAATCAAGGTAAACTTGAATAAGAGGGATATTCTCATGTTGAATAACATTGTTAATCACCTGATGGTGTTAACTTTGGACTCATTTTTCAACATTAGGTACGCATGTTGAGGATAAAATCCCACAGTAGTACTATGGTACTACCTTGTATATGGCCAATGTGAAAAAGAACCATGGTAATCACTCAAGTGTCCCTTGTATAATTTATTTATCAAATTGGGTACGCACGTTGAGGATAAAAATCCCGCAGTAGTACTATGGTACTACCTTGTGTATGGCCAACTTAAAACAAATAAAGGTAGGCACTCCAAAGTGTAGACCAAATGATTTAAAAATTTGAGTTATTCCAACTTGAGAGAAAATCAACCTTAAAGCATTTGCAGCATTTGCAGAGGGTACATATTATGATGCAATATTTTTGAAGACCGGTGGCCTAAAAAAATATTATTTACATAGCATCATAAAGTATTATTTACATGAAGTAAATAATAGTATACCGTGGATATGTTAAAATCTGAGGATTAAAACATAAATCTGGAATACATTAATAATCCATTTGGACTATTAAAATTCACAGTAAATGAGGGGGATTTTGTGCAAAAGTGCACAACCTTATCCTCATCCTCCACCGACGGTTCCTCGCGCGGGGAGAGAAAAAAGAAATCACGGGCCTAATGGCCATGAGAATGCCGCCGCCGCCTCAGGGCATGGGCAGGTAGGCGCTGCCAGACGAAGCCGGCCGCCGGGGGCCGGCCGCCAGCCGAAGCCGCCCGCCGGGGCGCAGGCGCTGGCCGAGCGCCAGGCCAAGGCGCCTGTCGTCGCCCAGTCAAGCCGGGGCCGCTCGACCGCTAGTGGCCGGCGAGCCGCGCGCCGCCCGCTGAGGCTACTGGGCGCAGCCGAACTCGGGCGTAGAGCGCCCTCCACCGGAGCATGGCCGGGCGAGCCGCTGGCGCTTGGTGGCTGGTCACGGAGCCAAGCCGCCGGGCTGGGCCGCCTCGCCGGGGCGCTCCGGCCTCCTGGCCGCTGGCCGGGTTGGCGGGCGAGGAGGGCAGTCGTGGCCGGCCGTCGGCGCAAGGCCGTGGGAAGCCATCCACCGCTGCGAAGGTCCGGCCAGCCGTCCGCCAGGAGCAGGCTGGCGCAGGCACGGCAGTTCGCGAAACCGGCCGCAACGCAGGGTTACTCAAGCCATGGCAAGGCCGCAGACCATGCACGCATACAATGCGATGTCGAGAAGCGAAGTTAATCTGGCGAACACAATTAACAGGTTCGTTCGTACCTTCTGCTTCAATATGATGGTGAGATTATGCAAATAGAGACCACAAGACAACCATAGCCATAGTTGTCCTCGTCGTTCTTCGTTCTTGTTCTGACGAATCCCAGGTATTGCATCTTCTCTTTTGTAACATCTGCTTCTTCTTCGAACGATCGATGAAGAAATCTGATACTTCCCATGGAAAGCAACGACCAGAGAATGGAAACTGCTGCAGGCCCGGACGGATCTCCAGTCCACGCACGGTTCGGCTGAGAGGGCAACGACGAAGACGAACAAGACAAGACGCGAATCGCTTCGAGATGCCTGACGTGCTGCGGCGGCCGGATGCCGGAGATGCGGCTGATGGCGAAATGGACGTGCGGCGGCGATGGCGCCTGGCGTGGCGTGGCGCGGGCGCTGACGAAGTGCAGAACTCAGCGGTAGAAGAGACAGCGTGCTGATAACGTGTAAAAACTAGGAATGTAATGACGCGAATGAATCACTGTATTTCCCTTGATCATTGTGTTTATATATTATATATATATATATATATATATATTATATATATATATATATATATATACATGTGGGTAGTAGCAACTGCTACCACCGATAGAGATCGAGAGAGGGAGCGGTTCCACTCCGTGAGAGTACGAGCGGTTCTTCTCAGATGAGATCAACCGACTCATAACAATAGTGACATGGACAAATAAATACATGTTAATGGATCAGGTGGCTTGCTGACTTGGATATCTTGCATGAATAGAAATGTATAATTGCATGCGCTAATGGCTACTGATGTGGAGGCTTCCATGTCGAGTTGACTTCTAGTGGGGTTTAGAAGATATAGATGTAGATGACGTTTTGGACATCAACACGGTCTCTAAAGTATAACTTTGACTCCCTTTATTTTAAAAAATATTAATCAAAAAGTGATATATGTACATTTTTATGAAAATGTTTTACAAGACAAATCCATTCATATGATTTTTATATTTTTAAACTCAACAGCTTAAAAGTTACTCATGATTTATATTTCCAATGTTTGATCGAAACCATGTCCAAAACGTCATTTATTTCCTATATGGAGGGAGTAGATGTAGATGTAGATGTAGATGTAGATATGCTCCTAGATGAGTTTTCCTCAAATCAAAATAGTAGTGTCCACTTTAATCTGTTGTCAAATTGTCTTGTTGTCAAAGTATATAATATCGAGTCCATTATATCACGTTCTACTATTTCATAGAATTGTATTGTGGTTTTCAAAAGTTATGAGGTGTCTAGATGTAACAATTTTATAATTTTGTAAACAGGGTATTACTGAAGTTGTAGTCTCTTCTAGGAGTTCAATTAGAAATTTCAATCTAAACCTCTTTTTTAAACCATGGTTTTGTATTTAATTATGTTCTCAAAGTACATTATCTTATTACCATATGGTTCATCGAAACGGAAGTCTAACAGGACCTGAAGGAGATGTTGCAGGACACATGGGCAGAAATGGGGAATTGGGCCAGGTTTCGACAGCAAGTTAAGGTCCAGTGGCGAGGCCTTGTTAGCTTTGAGCGATGGAGGATGGTTGGTTATACAACTTCTGGGCCTTGTAGGAAATTTGGGCCAGGTCGTGCTAAATGGGCCTGCTTGTCGGTTAGCCGTCCGTTATTATTCCTCTTTTTTCTCGTTTCAACTATGTTTCTGTATATTCTTCTGTGCATTGTCTAGAAGTGAGGAGGTATTGGAATCGTAACCGTGCTCAACACCATACCGGAAACAGCAAACGTCAATCAAGAAACATAAAGCTAAATCAAGGACTCTTGATTTAAATTAACTCGAGTGCCCTCTCAATTTGGAAGGGAAGGGCATGTTTGAAGAAAATATTGGCGCAAAAGAAAGTTAAATAACTAATTGAATCAAGAGGCCTCCAACTCCAGCGACCTCTTCTTCACCGACAAACATTCCATAGCATGGAAGGAATCATCTCCAGTACAATTTTGAAATGGGAAGACGAATTTACATTAGGATAGTATATGCTATATAACAAAGCTAAGCACAAAACATATAATAAAAAAAAGAACGAAAATAAGACAAGAATCATTCCAAGCAAATACCAAAATGGTTACAATAAAAGATGCTGTCCCCTGACTATCACAATGCTTAACACCACATCGAATTTCCAAATCAAGGTTGTCAAGACGCTCAATACGCAAAGTATATCCACCTGGTGCAAATTCCTCACCTTGTTTTCCAATACGAAATGGTAGTAGAACATCAGTTTGTGTAAGACTGTCCTGCAATTCACTGAGTGCTGCCGTCCACAATGTCGGTACTCCAGCAGTAGGACAAGGAAGATCCATCTGTCTGCTCACTGCTATCTTGAAATTCATGCAGAAGTCATAGCTTTGATAAATCAAAGCTTTGTAATTTTTACATGACAAAAACTAAATCCAATGGTACCAAGTCAATGAAGTAGTCGCAATTGAGACAAGCATGCAAGCTGATTAATCTACTACCGCTGCACAATGAGATGCACATCACTTTCACCAAGGAGCATCTCTTCTAACCGAAATACTGAATGGTCATACTTGAACAGCTAAAGCCCCAGAGAACATGGAAGATGATAACAGTAACATAATATGCAGTTATGAAAACGAGATGCCCACTGCCAACTTAAGACCTGACTATTGCTACAAGGGAAAGAATTTTCGCAAGTATTTCAGTAGAGCGCCTCACTAAGTTGCTAACATTCCTAAGAAAACTGTTTCGGAAGGAAAGAAAGGTTGCTGTCACCAACTATTCAGAAAGAACACCTGTAAAATACCAAACCACCATAAATTGAAAACAATGACCAGAACGCAACCTTAACAAAACCAAAACAAAATTATGACAGTTTGAGATACTTCATAGCAGATGAGTGATATTCTATGACACACATAACTAAAAGACATTCATATAACAGATGGTAGTTTACCCAGAGTACCAGTAACAAAGACAAGTAACCAAGTTCAGCCAGGAAAGGCAAGATGGATACTCTTGACCAAACCACATGACAAATTGATGTTCTGACCATTATCCGTAGTGATTAGGGAAGGCAAGACTCCATTGCCAACTCCAAGGCCCCGACTCAACTAAGGTCTCAAGAAGAAGAAACTCAGCAGCGACTAGACACAGATGTACCCCACATTCAGACTGAACCTTGACGACGACGCTGGACCTTCTTGACCCTCATTACTGTTCTAGGACTCGCTGTAACAGTAAGGACATGATATATCAAGCTATGTGCAAACAAACATGAGGGCAAGAAAATGGTTAAAAATAGTATTTTTTTAATATATAATAAGGCATGCAACTTAATGTTCTAAATAAAGGTGTAGCAAATGTTGAGGACCATACGGAAGGTTCAGAAACACAGACCTGATTGTCCTGATCTGTTGCTGAATCATTTGCATTGTTTGTCTGTGATGGCTTTTCCGCTCCACATTGAGGACGATTGCATTTTGTTCGGAAAGGATAGTTTATGTTATTGCACTGCTCGCACTTCCAACTGCCCTCTGGCATTTTGGTTCTATCAATGAGAGGTTGGATGTGAATTTGAATAGAATTGATGGAACGATAAATTACATAGGCCATTAGGTAAAGTAGTCCATAAGTTATGTGTGAAAATCCAAAGAAAGCAATTCCCTCAAAGAAATGTCTAGTGATAACTGATAACAAAGATTACCAAGATTTACTAATTTGTAATACACAAAAAGATCTGGTAACAAAGGAGCACTAAGAACTTATCATGTGAAAACTTACTTGAGCCTCAAACCATCAGGTCTAGATCCCTGCACAAAAAGTTGATAAACAAGCAATCAGTGAAGTATACTTAGCTCTATACATAGACTACACATAGAAGCCCAAGCATTAGAAAGGAGGATCCAGGTTTAAATGAAAGGTTTTTATTTTGTTCACAAAATTATTCTGATTTAGCTTGGTAATACAACGGAGGGAGAAATTTGCATTGAGGTTTTTTTAGAGTAACAAAACCTAGATAAATTTAGTAAATCTCATGACCAAAGAGAAGGTGACCAATAAGAACTCAGATCCTGATGTCCAATAAATGAAAAGGCATACAAGTGGAATGACGGGCTATGGCAGGGTAAACTAGAGGATATCCAGATGTGCATAAGCATGGTTTCACCGAACAGTTTAGTAGTTTACAACAGTATCGGATACAATGAAGACGTGTACACTCCAAGCACACGAATCTTGTGGCAGCAAAGTCAACTTCAAGCAGGCAACCACAATTGTGAAGTTATATACTCTACACTTCAACAGAAGTAAAGAAACATTGACAACAACAATTTTCTTTAAAATGATCTTATCTTAGTTTAAATACATGAAAGCAGTAATTATCAGGTCACGTATAGTAGCAAGATAAGACAGAAGCCCCAAACCTGGTTTTCAGGTCTAGGTGTGTTGCACTTTCTCATATTACAGACCGTACGAAAACCAAAGTTGATGTGTGGCAATTTGGACACTCCCAGTCATTATCACGGCCAGCTCCTGCATCAAAAGTTCAGAAGAATAAGCAAAGAATTAATCAAGTGCTAACCACATTATATATACTCCCTCCATCCCATTGAAAGTGTCGCCCGGGAAGCGTGTTTGTGAGGGGGACACGGTTTTCTAACGACACTTTCAATGGGACGGAGGGAGTACAAGTCAAAATACAATTCAATAATAATATATACCTGCAGGCTTCTTCTGAGAACCTTCGTCAGAATATGAGCCAGCTCTTGTGCCCTTTCAAGTTCAAAAGAAACATTATGAACTTAAGGAATCATAACAGTTATTTCCAACAAGACACAATCACAGAAACAATGTTTTCAAGGCGGTGAGGCGAGGCGTGGCGACTGACTACCGCCTTACGCTTAAGCGAGTAAGGCGTAAGGCGAGGCGACGCCTTACCAACTAAATGAAAATTTAAAATAACAGCTCAGAGCAGTAAATGGTAAAGAAAAAAGAAAAGGAAAAAAGAAAAAAAAATGAGAGTAAGAAGTGATCCAGCCCAGCCCACCAGGCAGCCCATATGCCCCTCACGTCATCTCTCTAACTCTCTGATCCCTCGCTCCTGTAGGCCGCCGCAACTAATCGCCGCAGCTCTCTTCCAGATCCCTCTCTTCATCTCTTGCTTCCCTCTCTCATGTAGATCAGCGCGGATTGGAAGGTGGCCGCGGCTCGCAGGCGGCTGCTTCTCGCGAGACTTGACTAGAAGAGGACATGACCGCATGGCTCGGCTGCGGGCAGGTAGGCGGCAACTTCCCACGGCAGCGGGGGGGATGCAGCGGCGCATGCGAGCGAGCTGTGGTTGCCTATTCCTCTCCCGCTCACTGGTTGGTCTCCCGCGCGCCTGCTGTTTCGCGCACGCCCGCCCTCTGCGCAGGCATGCTTTGTTTCTCCCGCGCGCTTGCTTTCTTTCGCTTTTCTTCTGCCGATTCTCCCGTGTCTTCCCGCTGCCCAGAACAGAGGCCTCGTATGGCGCACGCCACACACGATTTGGCCTGATTCGGACGCCAAATCGACGATTTCTGGACGCCATGGCCGTAAGGCGGACGCCATATCAATCTAAGGCGAGTCGTCTGCTGTGGCGTCCTTCGTGGAGCGCCTTGGCGCTTAAGCGACGACAAAGCGACGCCTTGAAAACATTGCACAGAAATCATAACTATCACAGAAACTGGAATGCACAATAGCGGAACCAAAAGCGTTGAAAGTTCTTCATGTAAGGCAACAATAGTTAACTCAAATTAGCATGAGGCGACAGCAAGAATAATCACAAGAACATACCATTGGACCAGGACCAGCAGGTATTGGCCCATACCTGTCCATGGGCATTCCATACATTCCACCTGTTTATTGGACAATAAGCAAGATGAATCTTGTGAGCAAACATGCGGGAAACATTGGACTGAAAAACATGTATTGTCATAACCCCAACCAAACAAAGTGACTTAGAAAACACATGGCAGAACGCAACAGTACTGCAAAGGGTATTTATTAACAGCAATTGTGGAAATGAAGATTGAGTGAAAACAAATTACAATTTTCATATTCTGTAAAACTAATTGTTTAACACACTATGATTTGCACAAAAGAAATTATTGAAAGCATCAGATTTGCCTATTTAATTTGACAGCTAGATTAATTAATGCAAGGGCAATATCAAAATATGGCATGCCTATTAGCCAGAAGCCCTGTTACCTGCTCCCATCATAGATGCACCAGAGTATGGAGTTGGCCCGGCCATTTGCATTGGCCCGTAGGGGCTCCCCATTGGTATGCGACCACCATATCCATATGGATACGCAGAACCCCCAGGGAACTGTGGGATACCATAGCGCGGCATTGCAGGCCCGTTGAACATCGAGGAGCCATATGGGGGAGCGCCCCACCAAGGTACATTGACGGTGGCGTCCCGGGCCCATGTAACCCCTGGCGTGGGATAGTGAGGCGGGGTTTGCATAGGCTTCTGCATGGCCTTCTGAACGGCAAGCAACAGCAGCACGAGGTAAATGCAAATGGGCAAGTGATAAGCGGAAGTAGCCGCAGGCATGCTCCGCGCAAGTGACAAGCGAACAATATGCAGCAAGAATAATATGAGGCAAAACCGTTATGTACCGTGTGATCTGATGGCCTGGACTGGTTGCAGTTGCGCATGTTGCAAGTGGTGCGGAAGGCGAAGTTGACGTTCTTGCAGCTGGGGCAAACCCAGTCGTCCTCACGCCGGCTGCCTGAGAACGAGGTTTATTGGCCCCCACCAAGGGGAAATCCACTCAGATGCTTATAGATACGGAGGGCGCGACAGGAAATAACGAGGCGGCGGAGCAAGAGCAACCTACCGTCGGTGCGCGCGCGCTTCCCGGGGACTGGCTGCGGCTGTCGACCTGCAAACCCACACACCAATTGGTGAGACCTCGCCGGATGTGCGGGATCCAGAGGGGATCGACGAGCACAGCGCGGGGAGCTCAAATAACAAAGCTAACGAGCTTCCAGCGCGACTGATGGGCGGCGACACCGACTCGAACCCTAATCGACCGGCGGACTCGAGGAGGACGACAAGGTGGTGGCGGTACCTGAGAAGACATAGCTGGCGGTGAACCGGTCGTGGCAACGGGGACGAACGGGCGGGGAGAAGCACGAGCTCCTTGCAGCGGGAAGGACAAGCGGTGACGGACGGCGGGCGGAAGAGGGGGAATTCGGCGAAGGAGTAGTTAGGGTTTTGCAATTGCAGTCGTGAATTCGGGTTCGAGCTCAGGTGCACATCAGATTAGTTTTGCCTCCGCCGTCCGCGTCGGCCGATGTACTGACGGGTGACGGGGACAGGGACGGGACTCGGACGACAAGAGGGGCCCAGATGAGAGATTTAGGCCCAGTTATGAAACGTGGGCCCCTCCAAACTCACGTGCAAAGATGTTCTAGCCCATTACACGTTCTGCTCAAGTTACTATTTCTTGAAAATTTCCGTTTTACCTCAATTGTTAACGTAGTCTGCTTGAACTTTTTAAAAATCAAACATTACTCCTAAACACTTAAAACTATTTAAATTACCTTCATTTCCTTGCTTCAAGTGGTTTCAAGGTAGTTTGTCTCTTTTTTCAGTTATAAGTTATGGCAGACACTTTGATAAAGATTTAAACAACAGAAAATGTCTCTGCCTTCTAAATATATTGGGAATAATGCTCGTGAAAATATATCTATAGGCTTCAAAATAGATTTAACTCTATAAAAATATCCGAAAAAATAGAAATCTACGAAAACATTCGTGTGTATTGGAAACTTTACATAACAAAATATAGGATGCAGCCAACATAGATTAATGTCGTTTGTATCTTATGTTTTTGTTTGCGAAACATTTTCAAAATAAGGTTAAACATAAGTTATAATGTTGCAAACTTCTAGATATATTTTCATGGAGGTCTAAATTTTATTTGATTCTTTGTAACCAATCAGTCGTTAGTGTTTTTAGGATTTTTAGAAGCTTATTAAAATATTTACCTGATTTTTGTAACTAAAACACAAAATCGCCTTCGAAATCATTTCAAATCAACATGGAGAGAGAATTTAAATGGGTTTCTGCGAATTTAGGGGTTAAGATATCTGATTTGAAATTCAATGAGAAAAACATATTAGAACAATTTTATTATTTCTATATATAATGGTAGTTCATTTTTTTTTGGTAGTTCATTTTTTTGTACAATCGACCTAATGACCTAGAGAGCGCAACATTTTGCAACACTTTGCGCCTCAGGCCTTGCTCAGATGCTGAATTTTTTTGAACTTTGCTATTGTAGCACTTTCATTTGTATTTGACAAATATTGTTCAATCATGTGCTATTAGATTTAAAGATTTGTCTCGTTATTTATAACTAATCTGTGCAATTAGTTATTTATTTTACTAACATTTAATGTTTCATGCATATGTCCAAACATTGATGTGATAAAGGGAGAGTAAAAAAAGTTAGAAGTTTGATGGAATCTAAACAATGCTTCACTTCACAAGTTGTCGACCTTTGATGAAAGGGAAGCTATAGCGGTTGAGCAATACCGCTCCCGGTGGCGGCCGCCCCCCTATCTGCCACCGTCCAGGATGCTTCGCGATTCGTGCGAGTCAATACTTTTCCCTCCCCATTGCTTGTGCGATCCGTACAGTCTCACTGAGGATGTTTGTAGGCCGTTGGATAAGGGGGGCGGCCGCACCGGGTTGTGGGAAAACCGGTTTGGAAGCTATAGCTACTGCATCCATCCTTTTGCTCCCTTCCCGGTCTTCGCTTGCTTTTGCTGCATCACACGCAGGAGCTGCTGCGAACTTTGGGACCTCGCTCGCCGCCTGTGAACTGTCACGGGCCTTCGCTCCGGCGCCTCTCCTTTCTCTCCCGTCTTCTCACGCACACCGCCTGGCCGGCCATGGACGATGGCACCACTCTGCTCATCGGTCGCCACATATTCGACTATATATTCCATACCTGCGGCTCGACTGGCTTCGTTCTCATCGACTGCGTCGAATCATCTAGTGGTCAGTGGTCGCGCGCGGCAATGGACTCTGAGGACGAGGAGCAATGCTGCTCGCCGCCGGAGTCGGATCCCCCGCCTCCGTCGCCGTCGCCGTCGCAGCGGCCGTGCTGCTGAACCGGCGTACGCGCGGTGCAAGTCGGTGATCCACGACGAGCTGCGCAGCTTCCGCGTGTTCCTGCAGTGGTGCGCGCTGGAGCACAGAGCGGGGGCGCGGGCGTCGTACGCGGCGTTCGTGCGCTGGCGCTGCTGGTGCCCGGCGCGGTGTCGCTGTCGCTCCGCGCCGACGCGGCGCTGTCGGGGGACTCGGCGTCCGCCATCACCTTCAACCGCGTGGCGCAGGCGCCCGCCACGGGGCTCGCCGTCATCTCCTTCGCGACGCTGGCCGCCTTCTTCCGCCGCCTCGGCGGCCTGCGGCAGCTGCTGTTCCTGGACGGCGCGCTCCGCGACGACACCGCCTTCGTGCGGCGCGGGTACGCGCGGGAGCTGGACCGCGCGTTCCGCACCCTGGCCGCGCTCCTGCTCCCGTCGCTCTGCGTGGAGGCCGCGCACAAGGCCGTCTTCTTCTTCTGCACCGTCAGGGTGGAGGTGGAGCTTCCCGCGGCGGCGGCGGTGCTCGTGGTGCCGTGGCGCGCGGTGGCGCTGGTCGCCACGGTGGCGTCGTGGGTGTACCGCACGGGGTGTTCCTGCTGGTGTGCGTGCTGTTCCGGCTCACCTGCGAGCTCCAGATCCGCTTCGAGGGCATCTACCACATGTTCGACGTGGAGGGCGCGCCCCGCCGCCGCCGAGATCTTCGCGGAGCACCGCCGCATCCGCACGCAGCTGCTCGCTACCAGCCACCGGTACAGGGTGTTCATCCTCTGCTGCCTCGTCACCATCACCGTCAGCCAGCTCGGCGCGCTGCTCGTCGCTCTCGTCCAGGGACGCCAAAGAGCTTCTCCAACACCGGCGACCTCCTGGTACGCACGCACGGCAGTACGGCACGGCACTACACCACACGACGGCGAAGGCCTCCCTGGTTTGAGGAGATCTCCTGGTTTGAGTTGTTGCGTGCAGGTCGGCTCGGCGGTGCAGCTGAGCGGCTTCTTCGTGTGCCTGCTGGGCGCGGCCAGGATCACGCACAGGGCGCAGAGGATGGTGTCCATCGCCAGCCAGTGGCACATGAGCATGGAGTCGTCGTCCATGCACCACGGCAAATCGTCCTCTCCGGCCACCACTTCGGCGAGCGACGACGTCGACGCGTCGCCACGTCTCCGGCTCGTCGGTGACGACCGTCTCCCAGGCAGAGCCCGGAGCGCCGGCGTGCTGTACAGGAGCAGACAAGCACTAGGTACGCATGCAACTTTACTGAGCTTGTGATTTTGCCCATTTCTTTACTGCCGCAGACTGAAGCTCTTGGTGTGGTGCATGCAGTGACGTACCTACGGCACAACGGCGGCGGGATCACCCTGTTCGGCTTCACGCTGGACAGGGGCCTCCTCCACACAATCTTCGTCTTCGAGATGACCCTGGTGCTGTGGATCCTCAGCAAAGTCGTCGTCCTCTAGGCTCTAGTGGAGTAGTCGTAGGACCTTCCATGTGTATATATCTGTGCCACGAGCCCACAACTGAGCACAGCTGTTTTTTAAAAATGTTTTACGAGCAACTTACTTGATGAAGTTGAGCTCTTTTAAAAAAATATTTGATAAGACAGCTTTACAATAACTTTTATATGATCAGAAAAGAGAAATAAGAATAAAAA
>VDCT01000996.1:0-24218 GCA_009763385.1 Coix lacryma-jobi var. lacryma-jobi
AGTCCCTCGAGAAGAGGCAAAGGCTCAACACAACTAGCAACTCTCCCCTCAACTAGTGCACACAACCCAGGGAACACATGATTTGTCAATATTTTTCTCCCCCTTAGTTGAAAATGCACCATCAAGCAAATTCTCCCCCCGTGACAGAATAACTCCCCTTCCAAAATGCATATGAGTCAAATATGCAAGTTAGCAGCTTCAGAAATATAATCAAAGAGTGCAAGGATGCTCTACACAGTTCTGATCCAATGACTCAACAACATCCAAAGAAGCTAGCAAAGGCTCAAACTGATCACCAATATTAATTCTGAACATTGGAGCAAAAGAGCAGTTTTCAGCAAAAACGGTTAACCATCAAAATAGCACAAAACATGTATTATCGGAGTTGCAGCGGTTAATTTACACAAGGTCAAATTTCAGCATATGATTGCGAGAGGTTGAAAGCTTGTCATTGCCTAACTTTTCAACTGTGCGAAGCCTATGCAGAAGCAATCAGAAGCTTAAAGCAACAGTTTCGGTCATACACTACACAGCTCAAGTTTAACTCAAAGTGCAATAAGAAACAGTCTCGAAACTGTGATGTGCTGACAAGCAATCCCATCTCGATCTTTCCAATTCACTTTAACTTGGTTCAGATTTAAAGCAGTATATGAACAGACCAAGCAAGTGAATGACTCAGACTAGAGACATAGCAACCTAGCATATATGAAAAGCACGAGTGAATTCTACACATCCTACACATGCTAGTGCATATCTCAATGTTGAACATTTTCAAGTTTTATGTTCATTAATCAGATTCACCATTCATAAATAGCTCTGCTCACAACATGTATCAGTGATCAGAAAAGCATAAGCTACAACATCATCATAAAGCATCGGAGCAAATACTATACAGAGCATAGTTACATTCTTCAGATTATATACATGAAGCTCTGAATGGAAAATTGCAAATGAAATGCAAAGATGCATAAAGAAACCAAAAAAAAAAACACAAAGTCAGTTTATAAGACAAGGCCAAAATGTTTCCCCATCTAAAAGGGAAACGCACACCAAGCTCACCTCTCAACCTAGCAAAGTTTGTTTGTCCAAGGCTTGGTGAAAATATCAGCCACTGATGATGAGTATCGACATGGCGAAGGTCGATATCACCCTTCTCATAGTGTTCTCGGACAGAAAATGAAGCGCCCATCAATGTGTTTGGTCTTAGAATGCAGCACAGGGTTTTAGCAACGTAAAGCACTTGTGCTTGTCCACAAGCAAAGGAACGCGAGAAATAACCTCAGACCAAATCACGCAAGTGGCCCATCATCCAGAGTAATGGAACAACAGTTAGAGCCGCAGCAACATACTCAGCCTATGGGTAGACTGGGCGCACTTAGACAGCTTGCTAGAAGACCACGAACACTACTAGAGAACAGGCCTTTGGACGATTTGCAAAATCAGCATTAGCCACGGAAAATTTGCGCCCGGGACTAGAAAGGCCTTTAGCCCCGGTTGGTAACACCAACCGGGACTAAAGCTCCCCAGCCCAACGGCTCAATTGTCAGAGGGGCCTTTAGTCCCGGTTGGTGTTACCAACCGGGGCTAAAGACCGCCTTTAGCCCCGGGCCGTAACACCAACCGGGAGTAAAGGTTTTGCCCCGGTTGGTGTATGCAGCCGGGGCTAAATGTTGGCATCTTTAGCCCCGGGCCGTAACACCAACCGGGACTAAAGGTTTTGCCCCGGTTGGTGTATGCAGCCGGGGCTAAATGTTGGCATCTTTAGCCCCGGTTGGTAACACCAACCGGGACTAAAAGGTTTTGTTCCGGTTGGTGTACCCAGCCGGGGCTAAATGCCAACATTTAGCCCCGGCTGGGAATAAGGACCGGGGCTAAA
Source organism: Coix lacryma-jobi var. lacryma-jobi (assembly GCA_009763385.1). Classification (NCBI taxonomy): domain Eukaryota; kingdom Viridiplantae; phylum Streptophyta; class Magnoliopsida; order Poales; family Poaceae; genus Coix; species Coix lacryma-jobi. Next base: position 1,877 of record VDCT01000996.1, read on the forward strand.
TGTCCCTCCCTATATTTGAAATGTTCTTCTACCTCCAGCCGTGCCCGAGCTCCTGTCTTCATTTTTCTTCATTCAGTCACTGCTTGCTCTTGCTTGCTTGTTTGCTCTCTTCTCCTCCGGTGATTTTTGTTTGTTAACACATCTCCGGCGATTGATTTATTTCATCACATCTACACCGCCATCGACTCGTTGAAAGGTTACTAGCTTAAGTTATTCATTTTTGTAGCTATTTTGAGTTCATTGACTTGATAGTTCAAATTATTAATCTAAAAACAAAATATGACCGTTTAATTAGTTTATTTTAGTCTTTTAGAGAAATGTGACCGTTTAGAAAACAAAATATATAATACTTTAGTTTAGAAAATGTGACCGGTTTAATTAGTTTTTTTTGAAATAGAGATCATTTAAATCATTTGTTTACATAAAAATTAGAAATATATAATACTTTAGTTTAGAAAATGTGACAGTTTAATTAGTTTTTTTGAGGAATAGAGATCATTTAAATCATTTGTTTACAGAAATTAGAAATATATAATAATTTAGTTTACAAAATGTGACCGTTTTAATTAGTATATTTTATTATTTTGGAGAAATAGAGATCAGTTAAATTAGTTGTTTACAGAAATTAGAAATATATAATACTTTAGTTTACAAAATGTGACCGGTTTAATTAGTATATTTTATTATTTTGGAGAAATAGAGATCAGTTAAATTAGTTGTTTACAGAAATTAGAAATATATAATACTTTAGTTTACAAAACGCAGAAGGATGCCTGGTTGGTATGTTGTTTTCGAGGGCACCAAACCAGGTATTTACACCAGCTGGGCCGAGTGCAGTCAGTATGTCCTCAAAGTTAAGGGAGCTGTGCATAAAAAGTACAAGTCTTTTGAGGAAGCTTCTGCAGCTCTAGATGCTTTTAACTCAAGAATCAACTCAATTCCTACTGCACCTACCCCTACCTTACCTTCCTATCCGGTTGGAGTGGCAGACAGTACATCTTGTTGGACTGTGATGTGGGAGAAATGTGCATGTGTTGTTAGTTGCTTTGGTTGTGGCCAAGTGGATTAGGCTGCACTGTTATCTTGATGTAATAATTAATTAATTAGACAAGTTCAACTGCTACTACTTTTATGCCACCAGTGATTCTTACTAATTTTATGTCAGACATTTTATAATTTTATTTGTTTATAAGAATGAGAGATCGATATAATTATGTGATATGTCATATAATGCAGACGATGACACGTCACTGGATGTACAATGTCGATCGTCGCTCAAAAGAGTTCATTGATGGCGTGCATTATTTTTAAGAGTGGCCGAGGCAAACAAGCGGAATGGTTTTATGTGCTGCCCATGTGCCCTTTGTAATAATTCGAAGGAATATTCTAGCTCAAGGAGTCTTCACTCACACTTGTTCAAGTCGGGTTTCATGCCAAACTATAGTTGTTGGACGAAGCATGGAGAAACTGGGGTTATGATGGAAGAAGGTGAAGAAGAACAATTGGACCCTGACGATGACATTATTGCTCAATACGGTGACTTTGGTGATACTGCAATGGAGGAAGGTGAAGAAGAGGCAAGTGCAGGAGACACAGTCGCTGAAGATGATGCTCTTGGTGATGTCATTCGTGATGCACAAAGAGATTTCGAAAGTGATAAGGAGAAGGCTAAGTTTGAATGTATGCTAGAGGATCACAGGAAATTACTATATCCGTCTGCTGCAGATGGACAAAAAAAGTTAGGCACAACACTTGAGTTGCTACAATGGAAGGCACAGAATGGTGTATCTGATAAGGCATTTGGACAATTATTGAAGATTATAAAACAAAAGATGCTTCCGAAGCCTAACGAATTACCCGCCACTACGTACGAAGCAAAACAAGTGGTCTGTCCTTTGGGTTTAGAAATCCAGAAGATACATGCATGTCCTAATGACTGCATCCTGTACCGTGGCAAGGAATACGAGAATTTGGACGAATGCCCTGTATGTAACGCGTCACGATATAAGATCAGGCGAGATGACCCTGGCGATGTTGAGGGTGAAGAACGTCCCCGGAAGAAAATCCCGGCCAAGGTTATGTGGTACGCTCCTATAATACCACGCCTGAAACGTCTGTTCAGAAACAAGGACCATGCAAAGTTGGTGCGATGGCACAAAGAAGACCGTAAGGTAGACAACATGTTGAGACACCCTGCAGATGGGTCCCAGTGGAGAGCAATAGACAGAGAATTCCCAGAATTAGCAAAAGATGCTAGAAACTTAAGGTTTGGTTTAAGTACGGACGGGATGAATCCTTTTGGGGAACAGAGCAGTAGTCATAGCACGTGGCCTGTTACTCTATGTATGTACAACCTTCCTCCGTGGTTATGCTTGAAGCGGAAGTTCATTATGATGCCCGTGCTCATCCAAGGCCCGAGGCAGCCTGGCAACGATATCGATGTCTACCTGAGGCCATTAGTTGAGGAACTCCTACTTTTATGGAGTAAATCAGGTGTACGTGTGTGGGATGATTACAAACAGGAACACTTTGACCTGCGAGCATTGTTGTTCGTAACAATCAATGATTGGCCTGCTCTAAGTAATCTTTCAGGACAGTCAAACAAGGGATATAATGCATGCACACATTGTTTTGATGACATGGATAGTGTATATTTGAAAAAATGTAGAAAGGTAGTGTATCTTGGGCATCGTCGATTTCTTTCGATGAATCACCAGGTTAGAAAGAAAGGCAAGCATTTTAAAGGTGAGACAGACCACCGGAGCAAGCCTCGCAACAGAACTGGGGAAGATGTACTTGAGATGATTAAGGATGTGAAAGTAGTCTTTGGAAAGGGGACGGGCAGTGAACCTGTTCCGAAAGACGCTATGGGACACGCACCCATGTGGAAGAAGAAGTCAATATTTTGGGAGCTACCCTATTGGCATGTACTAGAGGTCCGCCACGCGATCGACGTGATGCACCTGACAAAGAATCTTTGTGTCAACCTTCTAGGATTCATGGGTGTGTACGGGAAGTCTAAGGATACACTTGAAGCACGACAAGAGTTGCAGCGCATGAAAGAACGAGACAACCTACATCCAGAGAAGACAGATGATGGACGCCATTACTTAAGACCTGCTAGCTACACTCTTAGCAATGAAGAGAAGGAAATCATGTTTGAATGCCTAAACAGCATCAAGGTCCCATCTGGATTCTCCTCCAATATAAAGGGAATAATAAATATGCAAGAGAAGAAATTCCTAAACTTAAAGTCGCATGACTGCCACGTGCTTATGACGCAATTGCTTCCGGTTGCTTTAAGAGGAATTCTACCTCCACATGTACGTCTTGCCACTGTGAAGCTCTGTGCATTCCTCAATGCAATTTCTCAGAAGGCAATTAATCCACTAGAACTGGCTACTCTACAGAATGATGTGGTTCAATGTCTTGTGAGCTTTGAGTTGGTGTTTCCTCCATCCTTCTTTAATATCATGACACACCTCCTAGTTCACCTGGTCAAGGAGATTCATATTCTCGGTCCTGTGTTCCTACACAACATGTTCCCCTTTGAGAGGTTCATGGGAGTACTGAAAAAATATGTTCGCCAACGTGCTCGGCCAGAAGGAAGCATCGCCAAGGGCTACGGGACAGAGGAGGTCATTGAGTTCTGTGTTGACTTCATTCCTGACCTTGACCCGATTGGTGTTCCTGAATCGCGGCACGAGGGGAGGCTATGTGGAAAGGGGACACTAGGGAAGAAAACATATATCGGTACGGGGAATGATTATTTCAATAAAGCGCACTACACAGTTCTTCAAAACTCAGCCGTGGTGGATCCATATATCGATGTACACAAGGAGTTCCTACGATCCCAATTTCCAGAGAAGAATGAAGTTTGGATAACACGTGAGCACATGAATACTTTTAGCACTTGGTTGCGAAAGGAATGTCTGGGTAATAACAATATTGATGAGCAACTATATTTGTTGGCTAGGCAACCGTCATGGCACATCCTCACGTACAAAGGGTATGAGATCAATGGAAACACATTTTACACCATGGCCCAAGATCAAAGGAGCACGAACCAAAACAGTGGTGTTCGCGTAGATGCCACAGACCCATCTGGGAAGAGGCAAACATATTATGGCCGCATAGAGGAGATTTGGGAACTAGACTACGCACCTGATTTTAAGTCCCTTTGTTCCGATGCCAATGGGTCAAGGCGACCGGAGCCGGAGTAACAGTTGACAAGGAGTATGGAATGACAACAGTGGATCTCAACAATATTGGATACAAAGGTGAACCATTCGTCCTTGCTGCTGATGTGACTCAAGTGTTCTACGTGAAAGACATGTCTACAAAACCCAAGAGAGGGAAAAATGATGATAAATAACCAAAGAGCCAAAACGCCACATAGTTCTTTCAGGAAAAAGAAACATCGTGGGAATTGAGGACAAGTCAGACATGTCAGAAGATTATGAAAGGGATGACCGAATACCGCCCTTCAGTGTTACCAAAGACCCAAGCATCCTGCTAAATGCTGAGGAGACTCCATGGTTACGACATGATCATGACCAAGGAACATACGTCAAGAAAAAGATCACCAGTGTACCCGCTTGATATATATATAGTGATGTTTTAACTAATATTATATATTACAGCTAATAATGATTATGCATAGTCATGGTTCGTTGATGTCGTTGTCGAAATGACTTGATTTATTTTTGGCAAGCATATGAGCCCAACTTGATGCCCCACAAGTGGTGTTAGATTTTTCTGATCATTATTTTAATTATTACATTTTTTCTATGTCGAATGAGATAAAAGTTGGTAAAAGTTTGGCTCAATTCTGGATTATTTTGTTGGTAGGCCCAATTGAACCTATAATTATTGGGTGCAAGTGTGCGGTAATTCAGTTAAACCGGAAAAAGAAAGTAGCAAACCATCTCCGAAAAAACACAAACTTATTGGTTTCCTCACCCGTGCCAACTTATTTGGACAATAAAAGATAAACAACCCAAAATTTAACGTTCATATAATACAAAAAATATTTTCCTATCGAGCACCGTTGTTTCAGATATTTAAATTTAACATTTTATTTTTGCATTAACAAAATATAAATTTTTCTTTACATTTATATTTGTTATTATAAGAAAAGAAAAGAATTTATGTTACAAAATTTTCTACTATACAATAAGGTAAAAGGAAACACAAATGTTATTTTTAAGTAATTTTATGCCAAATATTGAATTTACTATGCAAATAACAAGTATTACAACATATTAATATACCCAAAACCTAATTCAAAACCCAAAACACAGAAAACCCAAAATAAAGGCGGGAGAAGACCCTTTAGTCCCGGGCCGTAGCACCACCCGGGACTGAAGGAACCTTTAGTCCCGGGCCGTAACACCACCCGGGACTAAAAGTCCCCCTTTAGTCCCGGGTGGGCTTACGCCCCGGGACTAAAGGTGTTAGTCCCGGGCCGTAATACCACCGGGACTAAAAGTCACCCCTTTAGTCCCGGGTGGGATTACGCCCCGGGACTAAAGGTGTTTTAGTCCGGGCGGTGCCACGGCCCGGGACTAAAGCCTCCCCGCCTATATAGGACACAGTGCCCTCCTTCCTCAGATCGACGTCAGACGCCCGAGCCGCCGCCTCCCACGCGCCGCCTCCTCCCTCCGTCGTCCTCCTCGAGCTCTCTCGCCGACGTCCGCCTCCCCGTCGTCCTCTCCCGCGCCGCCCTCCTCCCTCCGTCGATCTTCGGCCCTCGCCGCGTCTCCTCTCGCGCGGGCGCGCCGCCGCGCGACTCGTCTCGCCGTTCGCCGCTCGCGCGCCCGCTGCCGTCCTCGCCGTGGTGCTCGCCGGCGCCGTCGTCCTCGTCGTGGTGCTCGCCGTTCGCCGCGCGCCGTCGTCCTCGCCGTGGTGGTGCTCGCCGGAGTGTGCCTGGTGTGTGTGTGCGTGTGCTCGCCGGCCGGTCTGCCGCCGTGGTGCTCGCCGGCGCCGTCGTCCTCGTCGTGGTGCTCGCCGTTCGCCGCGCGCCGTCGTCCTCGCCGTGTGATGCTCGCCGGTGTGTGCGTGTGTTGTGTTGCGTGTGCTCGCCGGCCGGTCTGCTCGCCGTGGTGGTGCTCGCCGGCCGGTCTGCTCGCCGTGTGTGTGTGTGCAGTGTATAGAAAAGAAAAAGAAAAAGAAAAAGAATGAATCATGTGTTCCTTTGGACAATTATATATGTTCATAGAAAATGAATATATATTTATAGAAAATATGTATAGAAATGTTTTTTACCCTAACAAAATAGTATGTTTTTACACATGTAGTCCGTCGCCGCATCCTCACCGCGACTAAAGGTGCCCGTCGTGACATCCTCGCCATTCGCCGCCGGCCGTTGCTCCCCTGTGCCGTCGTGTCTCGTCCTCGCCGTCGTCTCGCGGCCGCTCCGGCGTTGCCTCCGTCCTCGCGCTGCCGGTGAGGAGTGCCACCGCGTGTGTGTGTGTGTGTGTTTGCGTGCGTGTGTAGTGTGTAATTAAAGTGTGTGTGCACTGTGTGTGTAATAGGAAAAGGAAAATAGAAATCCATATGAATTGAAAATAGAAAATAGTTTTTACCCTAACAAAATATTATGTTTACACACATGTAGATAAAAGAGATTGGTCGCGTTGACCGCGCCGTCCGCCGTCATCCTCACCGTGTGATCCTCACCGCAACGTGATCTTCGGCGTCGTCTGTTGTCGTCCTCACCGCGACATCATCCTCGCCGTCGTCCGTCGTCGTCCTCTCATCAACGGTGTGTCCTTTGCATGTGTTAGATGGAGGAGGAATAATCACTAGATAATTTGGTTTAGATATGTAAACATTTATTTATATCGGTCATATATATGTTTATGAAATAATCACTTGGATATGTTTATGGAATAATCACTTGGATATGTTTATAGAATAATCACTTGGATATGACTTTTCGATCATGTCGGTAGTGTTATTTTTACGAATATAGTCTTCATGGATATATGTTATTTTTAATGTTGTCAAAACCTACACCCCAAACCCCAAACCCTAACCCTAAACACTAACCCTAAACCCTAAACCCTAAACCTAAACCTAAACCCCAAACCCTAAACCCCAAACCCCTAACCCTAACACCACCCCGAAACCCCAAACACGAAACCCCAAACCTAAACCCCAAACCTAAACCCCAACCCCTAACCTAAACACCAATCCCGAAACCCAAACACGAAACCCTAAACACTAAACCCTCAACCCAAACCTAACCCCTAAACACCAAACCCGAAACCCAAAACACAACCCCAACACTAAACCCCAACCTAAACCCCAAACCCTAAACCCTAAACCCGAACCCCAAACCCCTAACCCTAACCCCAAACACTAAACCCCAACCCCACCCCCAAACCCTCACCCCAAACCCCTAACCCTAACACCAACCCCGAAACCCCAAACACGAAACCCTAAACACTAAACCCCAAACACTAAACCCCAACCCCAAACCCTAAACCCTAACCCGAAACCCCAAACCCCTCCCCACTAACCCTAAACCCCAAACCCAAACCCACACTAAACCCCAACCCCAAACCCTAAACCCCAAACCCCAAACCGTAAACCCTAAACCCGAAACCAAAACCCGAAACCCTATGCACGTTAGTTGCAAAAATATGGTGTTTATTATCCTCCATGTCATTCGCAGAAATGGCCGACCCAGTTGACAACATGGAGGAGGAAATGTACGAATTAATCAACAGCGGCGCTAATCAAAATTTAGCAGGTGATGATAACAATAATCAAGAAGTAGATGACGGCAGTCAATACTTTGCCGATTATGAAGAAAAATGCAAGAAAATACTGGCGAGGTATATACCTACAATAATCTCTATGTGCACATGAAATTCTAAATTATTTATAAATGTATTTATAATCTACTGTTCCTACATATGTAGCCCTCCGGATCGACAACGACTACCGGAAAGAGTAGGACCGTACGAGGTCCGAAGAAGCCGTTGGAGGGCCGGTACATTATCTCAGAATTCAACGAGGAAACAGGCCAAGTACTTGGAGAACATGCACAAAGATTTGTTGCCCACTGTGGGTGCCTTGTAAGGGATAAGATCCCGATCAGTGCTCGTGAATGGAAGAAAAAGGCAAGTGCTCCTGATATAAGTTTTGTCTCTGATCTTGATAAGGAACTGGTTTGGCAAGAGGTCCTTGCACATTTCACACTTGAAACAGAAGATATAAATTTGAAGGCCAGAGTTCGGGACTGGGCTATGAAGAAAATGGCAACACTATTCCAGGGCTGGAAGAAGAACTTATACAACAAATTTATCAAGAAGGACCAAACTCCGGATTTCAACACTAAGGCCTACGTCAAGTTGAGGCCATTTTGGGATGAGTTTGTAGAATTCAAGAAATCAGAAGAGAGTGAGGCACGGATCAGAAGGAACCAGCAGAATGCCCGACAAAAACAATACCACCATCACTTGGGATCAGGTGGCTATAAGAGTGCCATTCCTAAATGGGAAAGAATGGAACGAGAGTTGCAAGCCAAGGGCATTGAACCAGAATCGATAAACTGGCCTGAGCGCGCCAAGTATTGGTTTTTTGGTCATGGAGGAAGCCTGGACCAACAAACAGGAAGGGTACACTATGGCGAAAAACTCCAAAGAGCAGCAGAAAGATTTGTTTATGCTAGAGAAATGGCTGCCAGTGGCAGGTGGCAGCCGAACAGAGACAAGGACGAGCTGACATACGCCCTGGAGAATCTTGAACATGGTGGGAGAACCAGAGGCTATGGGGAGCTGTCATGGGTACATGCCTTCCCTCAGGACAAAGAGACCTATAGAAGCCGCGCGAGAAAGAAGGAGGAGGAGGCACAGCGCATGCGCCGGTTAGAAGAAATGGTTATTCAGTCACAGGCCGCGGCTCTTGAAGCAGTTGAGCGAGAAAAAGCACTTGAAGGCAGAATGAACGAGGAAATAAAAAGGCAAGTGCAGTTAGCAATGCAAAGGCAATCTGCATCAGAGCCGGGAGTCAATATCAGCCCCCCTGAGCAAATGAAAAGCAGTTGCGCTTCCACAGAGGTCTCAGACGCAGCACTGCGCTTTCCTGTGGACGACATCACCGAGCCTCTCACGACATGTGAACTGCACATTCCACAGGGGAATACCACAGTCATGGTGGCTATAGGTGTTGTATCTCCTATCGATCCTACGAAGACACCAAGAAGTCATGGAGCAATAATACCTCCTGGATATGCTAGCGTCTCGGTGGACAGGGTGGTAAAAGGTTACGAGAATGTCGAACTTGACATTAAAGGAGGTGATGGCGAGAATACATTAGGAGAAGCGGAGAAGACATTCATATGTTGGCGCAAGCGCTATATCATAATTCCTGGCGTATCACCTCCTCCTCCTCAACAACCTATCCCTAGGTGTGTATGAAATTAGTGAATGAAACTTAATAGTATTGGTGAGCTAATAGTATAAATGGATACTCATACCATGTTGTTTTCGCAGCAGGACATCCCCCAACCTAAGTCCAATTCTACATTCACCACATGATCACAGTGTTGCGGACGATGATGATCAAGATCAAATACGACGGGATCCATCACCGCCACCGGCCCCATCTCCTCCACGACGGGATCCAACACCGCCACCGGCCCCATCTCCCCCACGGCGTGATCCAACGCCGCCACCCCGCCCCCATCTCCTCCACGACGAGATCCAACACCGCCACCGACCCAACCATCTCCTCCAAAGCGGGCTCCGACACCGCCACCTGCCCCCCATCTCCACGGCGGGTTCCAACACCTCCACCGCCAACAAAGAAGAGGCCTGTCACACAAACAAAGGCGTCAGCCCCACCACCTCCGAAGAAGAAAGCACCTGTGAGAAACAGCTCCCAAGATGACAAAACTTGCATATGACATGACCGAGGAGGAGACTGACGCTGCAGTGCAAAAAGACTGTAACAAGTTCTTCGAAGCTGCCATTGCTAGTGGTCGAGCAAAGCGAAACCCGGAGAAGCCGTACCTTTTTGTTCGTCCTGAAAAACTAAGGCAAACTGTGGACGCTCACCAAAAAAGGTACGTGCTGCCCGTAAGGCTTCGCCAAAATCAGACTATGATCGCACACTTAGCAAATCACTTGAGGAGGCCAAGAAGGCAAAGAAGAGAGCAGGAAAGGGTGTCCCACAGCTCGGGGAACAAGAGAAGCAATCAGTGCCAGATCTAGTTGTTGATAATGAATACGGTACAAACATGGAAATCATACAACGAGCATATGGAGACGTTGATCCTGCGCAACTGCTCGCATTTTTTGAGGAAACTGGTTTGAATGTGGAAAACATACTCGGAGAAGCAGGCATCAAAAGTGCTCCAGAAGTTGATAAATGGAGAGGGCATATGTATATGGCCAAAGTCTATACAACCCAGCGGCCCTGAGGGATCTTGGTACACAGATGCACTTGCTAAATCAGTGGTACCTTACGGCGTGTGGCAGAAAAGCTGATGACTACATTTGCGTCAGAATTAGAGACCATGATTACTTCCGTGGTGATGACATCATATATGTTCAGTTTAATGAGTTACATCAGCTCTGCCACATGGACGCTCTCGACAAATCTCTCGTCAGCTGCTTTTGCCTGTAAGTGATTGTTTCCTTTAATAATCTCACTTTAGCTTATGTATATGTATAAGTAATTATCCTCACACTGCTAGCAAGCGTTTGTAAACATGTGCAGAAACATGATGAGACAACTAAGGCATAAAAATGACAAGGAGATTGGTTTCATCGATCCATATATCGTCTTCAAGCACCCAAGCAATACTCACTCGGATGGATGCATGGAAACTCAAACAGAGAGTATTTGCGGAGGTTCTTGGTAAACCAAAGGGACAAAAGATATATACTATTCCCCTACAACTTTAGGTGAGTTTTGTTATCATATGCACATTTTATTATAGGTTGACATAAAGATATATATATGTGTTGACTATATAAACATAAATGCAGTTTTCACTGGATTCTAATGGTGATCGATCTCCACGAGAGTCGTTTGCTAATCTATGACTCTCTGAGAAAACCACAAGAAGATTACCAGATATGATTAATATTATCCGAGGGTAATGTGATCTTTAAATATTGATTCTTGCTATAGCTCTTTAACTCTGCAATAGTTAATTAACGTTCCAATTATTGTGAAGGGTTTGGACTTGGTTTGTTCAGAAACACCGTCCGGATCTGAAAGCGCAACTTCCTGATCCTCTAGTCCTAAATGTAAGTTGTAGAGTACCTCCCTGCCTCTTTACCTTAATTAGCATCACTCAGCAGACGCACGCTCAACCGAGAGTACTCTTTTTACATATTGTACAGTGGGTTCTACGGCAGTCACCGGGAAACAATTTATGTGGGTACTATGTTTGCGAGTTTCTGACGGTGTATGAAAAAGAACTCCTTTACAGAGTCAGCAAGTACGTAACATGTAAATAAATTTATTTTATTTTTTTGTTGCTATTACATAAATATTATGTATGTTAATACTTCTTTTTATTTGTTTAATCCAAATTGAAGGAGACATGGTTGAAGAACCAGGTGATGGATAAGGTCCGCCTCAAAGCAATTCAAGAGACCATCGCGGGCTTCCTTAATGACCATGTCCTTAAGTCTGGCACCGAGTATTGGTTTAATAAAGACGAACCAATGAAGCCAAACCAAGATGAACACTTGTATGACCTCTAAGTTAGGAACGGTATTATATTTGTGTGTAAATATCAAGTTAAGCATGCATGATGGATAATGTTGTATATTTTATGTACATATGTGTGTATAGCTAGCTCTATATTATATATATATGTATAGTTTAATATTTCATTTGTGTGTAATTGTAAATTTTATGTGTTTATATATATTTATTAGCAGCGAAGAATAATACGTGTATTTGAAACTGGCCTAATATAATAGAATATATTAGCAGCGAAGAATACGTATTAGAAAACCTAATGTAATTGTAAAACCAAAAACAATAACCAATTGAAAAGAACAGAAAAAGAAAAAAGAAAAAAGCAGATGGATCTTTAGCCCCGGTTGGTAACACCAACCGGGACTAAAGAGGCCAGCCACGGTGGCCCGGCTGGAGGCCCCTTTAGTCCCGGTTGGTGTTACCAACCGGGGCTAAAGGTGCCTCCAGCCGGGCCCCCGTGGCTGGCCTCTTTAGTCCCGGTTGGTGTTACCAACCGGGGCTAAAGGTCCCTCCATTAGCCCCGGGCCATGGAACCGGGGCTAAAGGTCGGGGCTTTAGTCCCGATTCCTTAGCCCCGGCTCCATGTCCGGGGCTAAAGGCCAAAATGGCCCGGGGCAATAGGCCTGTTCTGTACTAGTGTAGTAAAAGGTTCTTTAACGTCATCCACGGGAAAGCGTAGCTTGGAGTCATCTTGAATGGTTGGTACTTCCGTGGAGGCGCATCTGCTTTTCATCTGACCTGGGGGGCTAATGTTCGCTTGAGGATGCTGTGATGATGTACCTTGCTCACTCGTCATTTGACTAAGTGCCGCTTGCACTTGCCTTTTGATTTCCTCCTGCATCCATTCTTCACGAGATTTCTCACGCTCTTGTGTTTGAAGAACATACTCCTCCAACTTGAAGAGTCGCTCTGCCTCCTCGTCCTTCTTTCTTTGGCGGCTTCTATAACTTTCTCGATCCGCTTCGAAGGAATGTAGCCACGAAACGGCCCCAAAGCCTCTCGTACGCCCACCGTGCTCAGGATTCTCCAGCGCGTACGTGAGTTCATCCTTCTCTCTATTGGGCTTGAACTCGCCAGCCAACACCGCATTTCGTGCTTGAACTAGCCTATGTGCTGCTCTTGAAATTTGCGGGCCCCAATCAAGCTCCCCATCATTAGGGTTTATGGTTCCCCCATGAGCGTAGAACCAATTTCTGGACCGTTCACTCCAATTTCTTCTTATTGTCTCTGGGACTACCCCCCTGGCAAGCATCTCGTGTTCTTGTCTCTCCCACTTTGGAAGGGCAGTCTTATAGCCACCTGATCCTAAATGATGGTGGTATTTCTTCTGAGCTGCATTCAGTTTGTTTACTCTGACCCGGGCCTCGCTCTCTTGTGATCTTTTGTACTGTACAAATTCATCCCAATCGGCCCTTATCTTGACATACGCCTTAGAGTTGAAATCTGGCGTCTCGTTCTTCAGCACAAAGGTGTGGTACAATTTCTTCTTCCAGTCCTGAAAAAGTGTGGCCATCTTCTTCATTGTCCACTCCCGAATTCGCCTCAGCAGCTCCTCATCATCCGTGTCAAACGAGAAATGAGCTTGGACGTCATCCCAGACTAGCTGCTTGTCAAGATTGGAGACATAACTGATCTCGAGAGCACTTCGCCTCTCTTTCCATTCACGGGCACTTATCGGAATCCGATCTCTCACAAGGAACCCACAGTGAAAGACATATTTCTTTGCATTTGGTCCTAGTGGTTGGCCTGTAGCCATATCGAATTCGGAGATTACATGACGGCCCTTCAACGGCCTCTTCGGCCCTCGTTTTGGTCTGCTCTGCCCTGTCGCAGACATCGATCCAGAGGGCTACATATAGGTAAAGACATGAAGATGAAACCCTAATACAAGTTGACATAAAACCTAATCAAGTAATAAAGTAAATGTAAACCCTAACACGACACATTGTATATATACCTCGCCTGTATTGCCTTCTTCCATCTCAACTTGTTGTTCAGGGAGATTTTCATCATGCATGGTCATGTCTTCGTAATTCAATAAGTATTGACTCCCGTCATCGTCGCCGGCTATGATATTCATCATTTCCTCCTCCATCACATTCTCATTTGGGTCGGCCATTTCTGTGAATATTAAAATATATATACAATATGATCGAACACTTAAAGGAGCTTTATACATGTATGTGAAACGAAAACCGAAAACCAGGGGTTTAATTAGGGGTTAAGGGTTTAGGGTTTTGGTCTCGGGGTTTAAGGTTTCGGGGTTTAGGGTTTTGGGGTTTATGGTTTGAGGGTTTAGGGTTATGGTTTCAGGTTTTACGGTTTCGGGGTTTAGGGGTACGGGGTTTCGGGGTTTAGGGTTTCGGGGTTTAGGGGTTCGGGGTTGCGGGGTTTAGGGTTTAGGGGTTCGGGGTTTCGGGGTTCAGGGTTTCGGGGTTTGAGGGTTTAGAGTTAGGGGTTCGGGGTTTCGGGTTTTAAGGTTTCGGGGTTTGAGGGTTTAGGGTTTCGGGGTTTAGGGGTTTGAGGGTTTAAAGTTAGGGGTTCGAGGTTTCGGGTTTTAGGGTTTCGGGGTGTAGGGTTTCGGGGTTTCGGGGTTTGAGGGTTTAGTGGTTTAGGTTCGAGGGTTTAGGGTTAGGGTTTCAGGTTTTGGGGTTTCGAGTTTTAGGCAATTCATAAAAATAACATGACAATTCATAAAAATAACATGACAATAACATATATTCGTAAAGAGTAATAAATACATGTTCCGACATGGCACATGATTTTCTATGAACACATATTTCTAAGAGTAATAAATACATGTTTAAACATATCCTTGTCACATGATTTACACACCGTGGACGAGAACGACGACGGCGGAGAGTAGCGAGGATGACGACGGTGCGGATGACAGTGGACGGCGGCGAGGTCGGTGGAGCGGTCACCAGGACTACAAGTCGACGCGGCCTGTCACTTTTTTCTACATGTGTAAACATATATTTGTTAGGTTAAAAAACATATATATGATTTTCCTTTTTCTATAAATATATCTATTCATATTCATTATCTGTATACTCCCTCTGTATCCTATTTAGAAGTCATTTTGGAAAATATATATACACCACTTTACAACAAATATTTTTAAAGAAACAAGTGATCAAAGTTATGCTATGAAGACCGTGTCGCTGTCCTAAACGACTTCTATTTGCGATACGAAGTAGTATATCTATTTCTATAAAAAAAGAAATAAAAAGTTAAATAGAAAATAATATATATAGAAAAAGGAAAATTGATATATATATATAGATAATAAATATATATATATGTAGAAAAAGAAATAAATATAAATAGATATATATATTTAAAGATATCTATTTATATTCATTTTATATATATCACTTTCTTTTTCTAAATATATATATTTATTTTCTATATATATATATCAATTTTCTTTTTTCTATATATATTATTTTCTATTTAACTTTTTATTTCTTTTTTTACACACACTGCACACACACCACGCACACACACTGCACACACAGGATGCACACACACGCACACCACGCACACACACACGAACACACACATGAACACCACACACTACACGCACGGCGGCGAGGACGGAGATCGACGAGCTGGCCGACCACAGGACGACGGAGACGCCGGCGTGGAGGACGAGACGAGGCCGAGGCTCGACGGCGGCGCGAGGACGAGGACGTACGCGGGAGCTCGACGGAGGCGCGAGGACGAGCACGGTACGGCCGGGGAGCTCGATCGACGGCACCGGCGCAGAGGACGAGGGACGAGGACGAGCCGAGGCCGAGGCTCGACGGCGGCGAGAGAGGCCGAGGCTCGACGACGCGGACAGATGGAGGCTCGACGGCGATGAGAGCTCGAGGGCGGCGGCGCGGACGGAGGCGGGCAACTGCATCGATCTAGGGAAGATTGGAGGGCACTGTGCCCTATATACCCGGAGGACCTTTAGTCCCGGGGCGTATCACGCACCGGGACTAAAGGGTCTTTAGTCCCGGTGCGTAATACGCCCCGGGACTAAATGGTGGGACCTTTAGTGCCGGGCGGGCTTACGCACCGGGACTAAAGGGGTCTTTAGTCCCGGTGCGTAAGACGGCCCGGGACTAAAGGGTTCTTTCCCGCCACAGTTTTGGGTTTTCAGTATTTTGGGTTTTGTATTAAGTTTCCACTATATAAATATGTTGTAATTCTTGTTAATTGCATAGTAAATTGAACAGTAGGCATAAAATTACTTAAAAATAACAGTTGTATATCCTTTAACTTTATTGTATAGTAGAAAATTTTGTAGCATAAATTCTTTTCTTTTTTTATAATAACGAATATAAATGTAAATAACCATTCATATTTGGTTAATGCAAAAATGTAATGTTCAATTTAAATTTAAAAAATTATTGGCTTTCAATAGAAAATTTATTTTCATATCATTTGGACGTTAATCTTTTCTTTAAAACCTAAACAATCATTGCCCAATTTTGTTATACGCGACAGATGCAGTAGTTTTAGATTTTTAAATTTAGTTTTTTCAAATATATCTTAAATCTTTCTAATTGAACAGAAAATTGAATATTTGATATACTTTCTTTTAAAAAATAGTATGAGATTCACATCTAGAGAAGCACATAAATCAATGATCACTACTACTAAATATATATATAAATCCACTATCAAATAAATGAAGTCTTAATTAATTAATTATTACATAATATATTTACAACCCACTATTAAGCGGGCACAACTGTGAACCCCCTCTTGACATATGTCCCTTGGTTATGATCATTCCTTAACCATGGAGTTTCCTCATTGTTTAACAAAATGCTTGGGTCTTTGTTCACTTTGAATAGCGGAATTCGATCATCTCTTTCATAATCACCTGACATGTCTGACTTGTCCTCAATTCCGACAATGTTTCTTTTCCCTGAAAGAACTATATGGTGCTTTGGCTCGTTGACGATCGAGTTGTTATCATTTTTCCCTCTTTTTGGTTTTGTAGACATGTCTTTCACATAGAACACTTGACTCACATCTGCGGCAAGGACAAATGGTTCGTCTTTGTACCCAATATTGTTGAGGTCCACTGATGTCATCCCATACTCCTTGTCGACTGTTACCCCACCTCCGGTACCGGTCATCTTGACCCATTTACACCGGAACAAAGGGACTTTAAAATTAGGTGCGTAGTCTAGTTCCCATATGTCATGTATGCGGCCATAATATGTTTGTTTGTTCCCATTTGGATCCGTGGCATCCACGCGTACACCACTGTTTTGGTTGGTGCTCCTTGCGTCTTGGGCTACTGTGTAAAATGTATTCCCATTGATCTCGTACCCTTTGTACGTGCTGATATGCCACGATGGTTGTCTGGCCAACAAATAAAGCTGCTCATCTATGTTGTCATCACCCTGACATTGTTTTCACAACCAATCGCCGAAGGTTTGCATGTGCTGACGTGTAATCCAAGATTCACTCTTCCCGGGCCACTTGGATCGAAGGAAATCCTTATGTACCTCGATATATGGATCTACCAATGAGGAGTTCTGTAGAACTGTGTAGTGTGCTTTATCGAAGTAATCGTCTCTTGTACTGATATATGTTTTCTTCCCTAGTGTTCCCTTGCCACTGAGTCTGCCCTCGTGTCGCGATTCAGGAACGCCAATCGGGTCAAGGTCTGGAATAAAGTCCACACAAAACTCTATGACCTCCTCTGTTCCGTAGCCCTGGGCGATGCTTCCTTCAGGCCGAGAACGGTTATTAACATATTTTTTCTGGACACTCATGAACCTCTCGAATGGGAACATGGTGTGTAGGAACACAGGACCGAGAATAATGATCTCCTTGACCAGGTGAACTAGGAGGTGTGTCATGATATCAAAGAAGGATGGAGGGAACACCAACTCAAAGCTGATGAGACATTGAACGACATCATTCTGCAAAGTAGAAAGTTCCTCTGGATTGATTGCCTTTTGTGAAATTGAATTGAGGAATGCACATAGCTTCACGGTGGCTAGACGTACATGTGGAGGTAGAATTCCTCTTAGAGCAACAGCAAGCAATTGGGTCATAAGCACATGACAGTCATGGGACTTCAAGTTTTGGAACTTCTTCTCTGGCACATTAATTATTCTCTTTATATTGGAGGAGAATCCAGATGGGACCTTGATGCTGTTAAGGCATTCAAACATGCTTTCCTTTTCTTCTCTGCTAAGAGTGTAGCTAGCAGGGCTTAAGTACTGGCGCCCGTCATCTGTCTTCTCCGGATGCAAGTTGTCTCGTTCTTTCATGCGCTGCAAGTCCTGTCGTGCTTCAAGTGAATCCTTAGGCTTTCCGTAGACACCCATGAATCCAAGCAGGTTCACACAAAGGTTCTTTGTCAGGTGCATCACGTCGATCGCATGGCGGACCTCTAGGACATGCCAGTAGGGTAGCTCCCAGAATATGGACTTCTTCTTCCACATGGGTGCGTGTCCCGAAGCGTCTTTAGGAACAGGTTCGCTGCCCCGTCCCTTTCCAAATACTACTTTCATATCCTTCACCATTTCAAGTATATCATCTCTGATTCGGTTACGAGGCTTGGTTTGGTGGTCTGCCTTACCTTTAAAATGTTTGCCTTTCTTTCCTACTAGGTGGCCCACAGGAAGAAACCGACGGTGCCCAACATACACGACCTTCCGACAGTTTTTCAAAAATAAACTATCAAGGTCTTCAAAACAGTGTGTGCATGCATTATATCCCTTGTTTGTCTGGCCTGAAAGATTACTTAGAGCCGGCCAATCATTGATTGTTACGAACAATAAGGCTCGCAGGTCAAAGTGTTCCTGTTTGTACTCATCCCACACGCGTATGCCTGGTTTGCTCCATAGAAGTAGAAGTTCCTCAACTAATGGCCTCAGGTAGACATCGATGTCGTTGCCAGGTTGCTTCGGCCCTTGGATGAGCAACGGCATCATAATGAACTTCCGCTTCATGCATAACCACGGAGGAAGGTTGTAGATACATAGAGTAACTGGCCAAGTGCTATGACTACTGCTTTGCTCCGCAAAAGGATTAAAACCATCCGTACTTTAAGCGAACCTCAAGTTTCTAGCCTCATCTGCAAACTCTGGGAATTCTCTATCTATCGCTCTCCACTGGGATCCATCAGCTGGGTGCCTCAGCATATTGTCTACCTTACGGTCTTCTTTATGCCACCGCAACATCTTTGCATTGTCCTTATTTTTGAACAAACGTTTCAAGCGTGGTATTATAGGAGCATGCCACATAACCTTGGCAGGGATATTCTTCCTGCTTGGACGTTCTTCACCCTCTACGTCGCCAGGATCATCTCGCCTTATCTTATACCGTGATGCTTCACATACCGGGCATGCATCCAAATTCTCATATTCCTCCCCACGGTACAGGATGCAGTCATTAGGACATGCGTGTATCTGCTGGATTTCTAATCCCAAAGGGCAGATGACCTGTTTTGCTTCGTACGTAGTGGTGGGCAATTCGTTCGATTTCGGAAGCATCTTTTTCATTATCTTCAATAACTGCCCAAATGCTTTATCGGATGTACCATTCTTTGCCTTCCATTGCAGCAGTTCTAGCGTAGTACCCAGCTTTTTTTGGCCATCTTCAGCAGTGGGATACAACAATTTCCTATGATCCTCTAGGATGCGCTCAAACTTGACCTTCTCCTTGTCACTTTCACATTTACTTTGTGCATCACGAATGGCATCACCAAGAGCATCAACATCAGCTGTCACATCTTCTGTCGCTGCCGCATCTTCTTCACCATCTCCCCCCACTGCATCATCATCAAAGGCACCGTACTGAGCAATAATATCAGCGTGGGCCAATTCTTCTTCACCTTTTTCACCATCATCCATTACAACTCCCCTTTCTCCATGTTTCGTCCAACAAATATAGTTTGTTACGAAACCCGACTTCAACAAATGCGTATGAAGAGTCCTTGGGCATGAATATTCCTTCAAATTCTTACAGACGGCGCATGGGCAGCACATGAAACCATCTTGCTTATTTGCCTCAGCCACACCTAAGAAATAGTGCACGCCAACAATGAACTCTTTGGAGCGGCGATCGACATTATACATCCAATTGCGTGACAACATCTGCATTAAATATTACAACCATGCACTTAGTAGTTTCTCATGTTATTGCACAACACTCACGACATCACATGATTGATTAATTCAAACAAGCTTGACTACAACGAAGACTATCGCAGCTAGCACTAAAAAAACTAAAAATAAAATGCACTTAAGCAACATAATTAGATCGCGTCCGATCCCAACTAAAATAGACAGATCATTCGCTTCATCAGCATGGATGGGCTGCTGCCGCTGACTCACTGCCTCATCACCTTCAGCGGCAACCTCCTGTGCAACAGAATTTTATACGTGCTGAACGTACTCTTCCTCCCAGTACCAACCTTTACATCCGCCGGTGCCCTCCCACTGCAATTAGAACAAAGAATAAGAAATTTAAACAACATCATCAAGCAAAACCGATACGAATGAACCATATTAATCAAATGCGGGTAAATAATAACCCACCTCATGGTCCGGACACTTGTGGAATATACGACCCTTGTTGATTCCCTCTTTTCTCACTCGGTACTCCTTCACAATCTTCTGCTTACACTCGCTGCAAGCAATGAGAGGAAGATCCGGCCGCAAACGCCTCGGATCCCGATGATGAGAGGCTGAGGACCCGGTCACAGTTGCCATCTACTATATCCATGCTCATTTTTTAAACTATTACATGCAAATTCCTAATTTCCTAAACAATTATAAATAAAAAGACTCTAAATTTACCTATTTGTTTAGATAATCGAAAAATATGATATAACAATACCAATTTCCACATTGTCTACTCTCTATATTTATTGTTGCAAACTATTATAAATTCCATATTTTTTAAAGAAAATAAACTAAAAAGACACTAAAATTCAATATTACTCGTCTTGCATAAGTATGAAATATAGAATGGATACTTCCTAGCAGTAGAAAACTATCAAGTGATTGTGATGAACCAATTTAAACTACTCAACTCTCCCTGTTTGTTCTTGCAAACTATATATTTTAATTAAATTCCTCTCATATTCAAAAGAAATGGTAGGAGATGGAAATAGTTACCTCTAAACGCAAAGAGACGATGACGGAGTCGAAGAAGATCACCAATTGACGCCGGAGACGAAGAACAATGAAGAACAAAGCAATAGCAACAGGCAAGAACAAGCAAGAAGCTCACTGAAATTTGAATGTCTCTGGCTCGGGGGAGGAAGAAGTTGGCAGGTTATAAGCCGGGGAGTTTTAGTCCCGGTTTGTATAAAAAACTGGGGCTAAAAGGTGAACATTTATCCCGGGGCAAGCCACAAACCGTGGCTAACTCTTTAGTCCCGGTCCGTGGCACCAACCGGGACTAAAGAGTGCCCTTTAGTCCTGGCTGGTAACACGGACCGGGACTAAAGGGTCCCTGCCCCGGCAGCTCTGCGCAGTAGCCGTTGGGGCAGGCCCTTTAGTCCCGGTTCGTGTTACCGACCGGGACTAAAGGGTCTATTAGTCCCGGGCGGCAAAAACGCCGAGACTAAAGGCGATTTTGAGAATCGGCCTATGACCCTGTTCTGTAGTAGTGGACCCAAAGTGAATATTTATTTATATGTTTCATTAAACATACAATCCCCACTCCTCCCAGAGTTCGATTAGTTGGAGTTTGTCGTCTAAATGCCCATTCCCATTGCCACCAAATGTACAACTCCTATGATGAAACCAACAAAATATTTCACACCTTTCAATTAGGCCCAACTAGAGAGGAGGCTCTACTAAGTGGTGTTTCGCCGAAAGGAAACCGCTCCTGACTAGGGAGTAGGTCCTAATGCACAATTAATTAAACAAATTAATATGCGAGCATGCCAGTATACACAAGTATACAGATAATTAATAAAGGGATAACAACAATTCATGGAACTACTCCCTAGTATGTGTTGCGGCCAAGATGTTGTGGCATGATGAGTGGCACACTATCATGTTGTATGTGTTGTTGAACCTTGACGAAGTGACTCCTTATGTGTAGTAAGTTCTCAATGAGCTTGTTACATGCGTCGTCACTGTCTTCAATCTATTGATTCGACCTCCTTGTTTTTAAGGAATTTTATTGATGAATACTGGAGAGAGGATAGGGAACCTTCCTCTGAAGAACAAGACCATCATCTGAAAAATGGTGTGCCCGATTTCATTTCGTGGTTTAGTACGAAGGTACTACCCAACTAACCTCGTATTTCATTTCATTTCTTGTTTCATTTCATGAAACGATCTACCCTGTCTCAACTTACAGGCCCGCACAGATGCGGAAATGATGGATGAGTTGAAACAGGTTGCCAATGGCTTTGACTATAGGGTCAAGTCATTCACCGTTTATGATGTGAATGACTATCGCTTTCACACAAGCAGCTACGAGCAGAGTCGGCCTAATCGAAAGACCACGAATACTGGATTTCGTACGCCTGACACCGATGAGCGCGACTATTACGGCATAGTCGAAGAAATATATGAGCTCAACTTTGAGGGTACCAAAGCTATTAGTCCAGTGGTATTCAAAT
>VDCT01000997.1:0-25711 GCA_009763385.1 Coix lacryma-jobi var. lacryma-jobi
CCTGGCCCGTCAATGGCTTTTCTTTCTGGCTCTTCTGCTAACACCTCTAGAGGCTTTCCACTTTCCTCTCTTCTTTCTGTCACAGAGGAGTAGCTGGAGTTCATGGGGGATGACGAGTTGGCTTTGCTCGCCAACCGGTTCTTGCGGTTCCACAACAACCGCATGAACCATCACCGCGGAGGAGGACGCTCAGGAGGCTTTTGAGTGCGGCGACCCCAATCACTTCATTGCCAATTGCCCAAAGAAGAACAAGCAAGTCTTCGGCAAGGCGGATCAAGGGCACAAGTATGACTCCGGCAAGCGCAAGGAGAAGTACGTCCCCGCGAAGCACAAGCGGAAGGTCGGCTTCAACAAGGAGTACATCAAGATGAAGTACTTGGAGAAGGCCCAGGCTGAGCAGCGTGCGTTCTTCGCCACGCTCAGCGACGTCGACGACTCGGATGACGACTCCGCTTCCTCAAGCGACGACGAGTCCGAGAAGAAGAAGAGGATCGAGGACAAGCTGAACAGCCTCTGCTTCTTCACCGATGACGAGGGCTTCTGCACCATGGCCCTCGGCAAGAAGGTTGACCGCGAGCAAGAGGACATCCCTTGGGACGACGACCACACCTCCCAGGTATTTCAGACCCCCGATGAGCTTTCTGCTGAGGTGGAGAAACTTACTGCCGCTCTCCTTAGTCAAGATAAGCTGCTTAGGCGTGCTGCTAAAGAGCGTAAGGAGTTTTGGCAGAAGTGGGAGGATACTGTGACGTAACGGCCCTAATCCCATGGCCCACCGATCACTATCAACCACTGACAGTCGATCCGTACAGCCAAGAGATTAAGACCGGGTTCGCCACTGGGCTACATCAGTGCCCGATGTCCGCAGGATCATCTCACAATTCAGTTACAATCTCTTGAACATTTTGACAAATAATATCGGAGTAAATAGCGGAAGACTTAAATAACAATAGTTTTACAAACCAGTGTTCAACATAAACTTAAAGTGGAGTTATTACAGACCATAGTTCAAATAGATAGAGTTGACAGGGTAGCAGATGACAACAACTAAAAGATATAGATACATCACCCAGCCCGAGGGTGAATAATCACTCATCGGCCTCATCGGCCTCTTCCTGAACCACAGTCACACAGCAGGGTCCAAGGCATACTGAGGGATCTGCCATACCTGCAACATGGGTAAAAGAACCCTGAGTACAAGGTACTCAACAAGACTTAACCGACTAAAGAAAAGGGGAGGAGACTCAGGAATGAAGGCTTAGGGTAGTCAAGGTAAGGCTTAAGCAAGATCAAGTATTTGCAGAAAGCATTTTTGTAAATCTTATTTTATTTTGAAAGATTCAGTATTCCTCAATTCTTCATCCTTCATGATTCATTTACATTTCAAAACATTCCTAGTTGAGAACCACTCTCCGTTGAGAGTCAATGGAACAAGTCTCCATAACCGAGGAGCAACGTTAATCCGGATAAAGAATACTCAGCTGAGGATCCCTATTCACACTGCATATGTAGCACCCAAGCTTGCATATGCCAACTCGTCTTCCACGATTCCTCCATTATTGGGCCCGGTCCTACGCCACCCGGAAGTACAGTACACCACTCCAATCCGGGACTCTAACCCACGTGGGTACATGCTACTTCCGCCATCTCTCCACTCCCAGTGCGCGGTTGTCGGTCCAATAATGGATTTCTCGGAGCCAGAGCTTTCCGTAGTATGTGAATAGTTGCAAGTCCTGCCCAGCAGGCCCCCATACGGATGGTCCCTAATTTTCCAGCCAGCAACTGTGCCTTGGTTATATCTCACCCAAGCGCAACAGTCCTGTCAGTTTTTCAACCCGTCCCGGTCGGTGTCAACTGTCGAGTCCCGGACTACGACATGACGGCACCGTACGCAAGGACAACCTCTTCCTTCCCATTGACTAAGTACGGATCAGATACTTAGCCAATAGTGGGAGTAAACCAGAAATTCCCATAAATATTCTTAAGTGATCACACTTTTGAAATTGGCATTTTTATTGCAAATCTATCATATAGCATTGCTAAGCATTTTGGAATAGTTTTTGACAAAACAGGTGTCGGAGTATTTCATTGGTCAAGGTAGATAATGCATCAGAGAGGATTTCACTCAAATCCTATCAACCTAATGCAAATAATTTAACTCAAAAATTTAAAGAAAAACATTTATAAAAGCAAAGGTAGGGTTATAATGCACGGGCTCCTGGATGGCCAAAAAAGAGTAAGACCGGGGTAGGTATAAGAGTCGGAGCTCGGGTTGCCTTGGGGACGGATCCTTCGGCGGCTACTCGAAACTTCAGGGCCTTCTTCGTCAACTATACGGAGGCAATGATGAAGCTCATGAGGAATGATGAATATGGACTTATGGTGCAAGACAATACCATGATTCAAGATTACTTTAGGCAAGGCCATAAACGAACTCTAGGTTGAGCTAAAAGTAAACCATTTCTTCCTTAAGCAAAATTGATTAAAACTAGACTTTATCACTAAACTATTCCTAAGCATCACAAAACATCATAGACCAAGGTAGGGGTCTATGAACATCACGCAATCCCAAAAGGCACTTCACAGGGCATTCACACTAAACCCTAATCATTTCTTTCTTATTTTTCTGAATTTATAAAAAAGGGGAAGGGGAGGAAGGCGCTCCAAAAATTACCAAATTAATCACACAAGTTCATTAGAGTACAAGTATATGGCAAAACAAATTTCATAATTTTTGGAGGTCATTAAGGTGCTCAATTAAATCTAGACATTTAATTAACAAAAGGCACTATTCCTTAATTAAAATAAAGCTCAAAAATCAACTTGCTCCAAAAGACTTCAAAATTTTACCAGAGACTCAGAAAGGCATAACTAGCACATAGAAATTTATCTCCAGATTTTTGGAGTTATAGATCACTCTCCAAAAATACCAAAACCTTCATTTTTCAATTAAAAGGGGAATTTTACATTTTTAAATCTTTGCAGAAAAGTCAAGTTTTATATTTTTATAAAATACTCCAGAGCATAAAGAGTCGACTGTGAAATTTTCAGAATTTTTGGATCAACACAGAAAATCATACAAAAAGATGAAATATCAGAACTGTTCCCATTTTTAAAAGGAAAAGAGCACTGTGCTCGAGTCGGAACGGGGCTCGGGCGAATCGCGGAACTCTCGGCCGACCGAGGCCTGGCTGGTAGGCTCGGGCGAGACGGAAACCAAACGTTTCGTCCGAGGCCTGGCTCGACGAGGCGGAGGGTGCACAGGTTCTCTCGAGGCCTGGCTCGAGCGAAGTGGTGAGGGTCTGTCCGCCGAGGCTCGGGCTCGGGCGAGACGGAGTGGAAGCAGAGGCCGAGGCCTCGGGTGCTTACCAAGGATTGGAGGCAGGGCTCGAGGGTGAGGCTCGGCACGCGCTCGAGGGTGAGGCTCGACACGGGCTCGAGGGGCGGTGGTTCGGTGGAGCTCCTTCGGCGGCGAGCGGCGAGCGGCGCTCCGGCGACCCTGCGCAACACACGAGACCGCAAGGGTCTGGTCAGAGTCGCACGGGACCGAGGAACACGACACGGGGGTCGGTGAGGGATGGTCGAGGCCGGAGGCGACGAATTTCACGAACCCGAGCTCGCCGGGTTTCTGCCGGAGATGGGAACGGCGAGGTTACGCCGGGCGATTGGAGGCGGTAGAGGTAAAATTGGAGGGTGGTGAAGCAGCACAAGAACACGGCGGAGCTTTTGAGCTAGGTGGTGGAGCGGCGGAGGCACTGGACTGTGCTGGCGACGGAGGCGGAGATGAGTGCGGAGGTCGGAGCTCCGGCGGGCTTATATAGCCGCGGCCAGGGCCGGTAGAGACCTCGGGGTGGTGTGGATGAGGTTTGCGGAGGCGTGCGCACTCGATTGCGCTCTGGCGGATACGTGGGCGTGCAGCCGGGGCTCGGGCGCAAGCTCGGCCGGCGATGGCCACGCGGCGGCGGCGCGGAGAGGACTGTAGGGGACGGGAGCGAGGGCCAGCGCTCGCGCGCGGGCGCGGAGGGAACAGGGCGACAGCGGCGGCAGGTTGGTGGCGCGTGGGGAGCAGCCGGGCGTGCGGCAGGCGCGGCGCGGGCGCCATGGCCGGGCCCCCCCTCTGTCGCTATGAAGAAGAGGAACAGTGTAGGGTGTAGGGTTTGACTTTTGGCTAGTTTCTGACTTTTGCAAAATGCTCCCAAAATTTGAACTGTGCGACAAAAACTCCCAATACCAAAGTTGTTCAGAAAAATGAGATCTACAACTTTGTCAAAAAGAACATTTTCAAATTCCAAACAGTTTTTGAACAAAATTCAAAAACAGAAAAAGGGGACACTTTTGAAATTTGAATCAATTCAAAATTACTTTGGATTTTATACTGAAACTAGAAAATCTTCAAACATGAAAGTTGTTCCTTTTATCAAAACCTACAACTTTGCTATAATACACTTTTCCAGAAACTCATTAGTTTTTGAACTCTTTTTGAAAACTGAAAAGGGAACAAAAGTTGGGGTTTGATTGAATTTGAAATAACTCAAAACTTTGTACTGCAACTTGAAAATTTGTAAATACCAAAGTTGTTTCTCTTTGACAGCTCTACAACTTTGCTTTTTGGACCAACCCCAAATTTTGAATAATTTTTAAATTACACCAGAGGGATAAAATCCAGGATTTGGAAATTAGGGTTTTGCAAAAGGGATTTGAAATCAAATTCTGATTTTTGAACTTTGGCCAACACAACAAAACTTCAAGACACCAAAGGAACAAGAATTACACAAAACTAATCACAGAGATGAAATTACCATTTTGCCCTAGTAGAGAGAAGTGGGCTAATTAGGATTTTTGCAATAGAGGTAATTCACATAAAATGATACACTTAGCAAAATGCATACACATGAAATCATGATCAAGATGCTTAATGATGATAATGATGATATGTCAAGTTAATTACAGTTAAACACCAGAGGTGTTACAGAATACTCCTGCAAAACGTTAGCAACAGCAGGGGGCAAAGAACATTGCATATCCTCAATTGAAATCAAAGCATCCTTGCATATCAAAGCATAAGCAACAGAAGTGGATGCATTGAACTCATTAATATCTGATTTGGTAGCTATCATACAACGTCCTTTCAGTTTTATCTCATCTTTGTTACCAATTACAGATTTATCATTTTTACTGCTCTCGCTCTTTGCTTTAGTAGCCCTTGCAACATCAGTTTGCATAATAGTTTCAGGGGACATAGGATGCAGCACAATTTTTCGATCATGGTATAGAAAAGAATACTGATTTGATCTACCATGATGCATAGAATCTCTATCAAATTGCCAAGGTCTACCTAGCAGAATGTTACAAGCTTGCATAGGCACAACATCACATTCAACAATATCTTTGTAGGATCCGATGGAAAAATTGATTCTCACAAGTCTAGTTACCTTTGCCTTACCACTGTTGTTCAGCCATTGGATGTAGTAGGGATGCGGGTGTGGTTTGGTGTTGAGGGCAAGTTTCTGCACCATATCGCTGCTTGCCAAGTTGTTGCAGCTACCTCCATCAATGATCATGCGGCAAGAACGCTCTTTGATGACACACTTTGTTTGGAATAAAATATGTCGCTGATTTTGCTCCGCCTTCTCCATTTGTGCACTAAGCACTCGCTGCACGATCAAGCTTTCATAGTGGTCCGCTTCACCTGCATTAATATGTTCTTCTATTTGTTCTTCATTACCTGCATGGTCAGACGCAAGCAGTGCAAGCGTGTCTTCATCAAAATCACTAGCAGATGAGCACTCACCATCATCTTTGACAATCATAACTCGCTTGTTTGGACAGTCACGCATCATGTGTCCATATCCCTTGCACCGGTGACATTGTATGTTGCTTGTTCTGCCCGTCGATGCCACGGATGAAGTACTCGCAGCAGGCTTTTGCATCGTCTTTGCAACTGAATTTGTGGGAGCAGCTCGAGACTTGTCACTAGATGATGGAGTAGACATACGTGTAGATGGAGTTGTAGTCATGCGTTGCTGCCATGAATTAGCCTTCCCTGCAGAAATATTAGTCCTTGCGCTAGCACGTCGTCCCTGCACTTCCCTTTCAGCTTTACAACTGATGCGAACCCGCTAGGGTTTTTGCCCGATCTTTCGATGAGAAACGGGGATAACTCGATTGGTGGATGGAGATGACGTTCACGGCCCGACTACAGCCCTCAAGACCGCGCCTTAGCAACCGATACACCACGTCCAATAGCCGTCACGATCTTGTGGAGCGCGACAACCAGCCCCTAGGGCTCCCGTCCTGCAAGCAATCGAAGAACTAGCAAGAACGAGGAAACAAGCACTGAATTTGCAAGATGAAATTGAAGGTTTCAAACTGAATCTTAATCTACAATGGGGTTCCGAAGACAAGGAGACGGGCGGCTGATCCTGCACGCGCGCCTACAAGCAAGTAGCTAAGGCTAAACTTGATCTAAACAAAACCCAACCCGACCATGGCGGCTATAGAGGGATATAAGTAGATGGATTGACGACCAAAAGAGTGTTGGGGTCGTCCTCCAACCCTAGGACGCGTCCCTAATGGACCCAACTTGATACATGGGCCATAAGCCCAAAATGAGGTGACGCAGCACCCTGGACAGCAAGACCTGTCGACGGTAATTGGATCATTGCCGCTGCTACCGAACAGATATTGACGTGAGACTTGATTCATATGAAAGTAAACTTGATAAGCTTTCCAACAAGTCCTGAAGCGCCTGAATCCGAATCCGTATGCAACCGTGGTGGCGGTCACAAGTTGGTGCTTTGCTGCAGTCCGAATCCAGCTAGCGCGAGTCCTTCTCCCTTTCGGTCTTCTCCTTGGTTCCTAATCAAAACAAGAGTGCACGCGTTTCCATTGTCTAAACAAGATGGACAAGAGCTTATCATGGAACTCACTTGATGATTAAGTTGACGAGCACGAGCACGAGTAAGAGGACCAGCTATAGGTTGTGTCGGAGAGGATGTATCGCTGGTGTTGATGTCCTCATCACTCTGTGCCTCTGTCTTGAGGGACTAGCTGTTTTTCATCTTGTTTTGATGATTCTTGATTGGTATCGGGCTTACTGCTGGTTGTGTTGAGCCTCTGTGCCTCTATCTTGAGGGACTAGCAGTAGTTGCTTTTTATGCAGTCTTCGTTTGGCATCGAGCTTTCAGCTAGTGGTGTTGAGCCCTTTCTGCCTCTTCTCGAGGACTAGCTTGTTTCTGACTTGGTTGCGTCGAGCCGTTGCCCATGTCTTTGGGAACCAAGTCTTGTGCTCTGTTTTGATCGAGTTTTGCTCCTTGATGAGTTGTTGCTCCGATCTCTTGCTTGGTTGTGTCGAACCGTTGCCCATGTCTTTGGGGACCAAGCTTCGCTCATCTCGATTTGTGCTTCTTCGGCCTTTTCTCTGGCTTTTGGACATCTCGAGTGAGTTCTTCTCCTTCAACCCAATTCTGCTTTTCTTCTATTTTGGTTACGGTTACTATGAGTTGACGATGCACTCATCAAGGGGGAGATTGAGAACACAAGGTTGATATGTGCCCTTGTGGTTCCCTTAATGAGTGATGAGTGATCGATCAACGGGCAACATGTCTCTTGGCTATGTTGATGTGCAGGTGCGGAGCTCGGGCAGTGATCGAAGGTGAGGTGAAGGTCAAGTAGGGACGTGCCGTGCCGACAGACCGTGAGCGGTGAAGGGCGGACGTGGAGCTTGGACCGACGGACCGGGAGACCTGAGGACCAGCTGTGGTAGCTGGCACGTGGCGTTGACAAGCAAGAGCACATGGGGATGTGCGGTGCATCGGCCGAGCCGGGAGGAAGGTGATGGCGTCATGACACTTGGCGGGAGGCCGAGAAGGAAGGCGAATGCACTGTGCCCGGCGTGGAGGCTGGACATGCTCTGACATCGGTGCGGGGACTCGGGGTGTGCGAACCACATCCCGTCTACGACACGGGTTCGGTAGCTGAGCCTCTAAAAGCTACCCTCGACGGTTTCCGAGTTTGGGCCTCAAAACTCGAGGTGGCCGGTTTTCGAGTTTGGGCCTCAAAACTCGGCATGGACGGTTTCCAGGTTTGGGCCTCAAAACCTGGGCGCGCGGGTTTCTGAGTTTGGGCCACAAAACTTAGCCTGAGGACAGGTTTCCAGTTTCAGCCTCAAAACCGGGGGGAAGCCCAGGTTTCCCGGTTTCGGCCTCAAAACCGGGGGGAGGTCCGCAAAAAGGACGGTCGACGCGTGGCGGCGTGGAGAGGCTGGCGCGGCGGCGCAACTATCCGCGAGGTAGGCGCGGTGGTCGACAGGGCGACACGTGGCGGCATCCTGAGGCTTGCGTCGAGGTGAAGCTAAGGATGAGATGGGCGCGGGGCCGTCGGATCAACCATCAGCAGAGTAGGACCGGGATACCCCTAGGGTTGGCCGCTTCGCTCTTGTATCTAGGGGTAGAAAGGGGATTATTGTTTTAGGCTATAAATAAGAGAGGCACCCCTCCTCTCTCCTTATCCTTGCAGTCATTTGTTCCTGAGCTCTCTCTCTCTAGCCCTTGCTTAGGTTCTAATCATACCTCGCTGCAAACGATCCACAGAGACGGGAATCATACCTCTGTGTATTTGGATCTTTTGAGGAAACGAAACTGTATTCTCGTTGTCTCCTCGTGTGGAGGAATTTCGGCTGAAATCAAATCGTGTTCTGTGTTCTTCACGTTTTGGTTTTTCATCTCCCGGAGATTTGCCTTGTTCTTCCTCTCCGTGAGATGATTTTCGATTCCACTTGAATCAATTTGTTCTTGGTCGTGAGCCCCTTCTTTCAACCGAAGGAATTCTCTCCAAACCTCACGAATCCATAGATCGGGTTGATTTCACGTTTGTTCTTCGTTCTTCCCCTTTTACGGTGATCCACGAATCTCTCTTGATTGACTTGGTTTGGTGCGATGATTTCTTAGGATTAGCACCCCAATACATAGAGAATCATCTTGGAGAAGTTTGATCGAAGCCCCTTTTGATTTGTTGAAGTTTCGATCGATTTGCCTTTTTATCCCGAGCAGAATTGTGCTTTCTGTTCATCCGCGGACAGTCCGCGCCCCCAGCGGCGGACAGTCTGGGGATCGGGATTTGGCTGGCTCAGTCAGGTGCAGACCCCTGACTGTTCACCATCGAGTGAACGGCGGACAGTCCGTGGTACAAACCCGCAGACAGTCCGGGACCTGTCCAGCAGACTTGCAGCACTGTTTGGTTTCTGCGTTTTTGCCGGCGGACAGTCCGACTCCTAGTAGCGGGCAGTCCGGGACTCAACGGCGGACAGTCCGGGACTCTGACCCCGGCCAGTCCACGAATCTGCTGTTTGTGCAGTTTTGCTCCGTGGCTTTGGCAGTTGGTTTTGGAGTTTCTTCGGAGGTTCCGCTGTACCACTAGGACATCTCCTAGGGTATCCACCTACGCGTAGGTCGTGAACTCTCTGGTCGTTTCGAGTCTTCGTTTTTGGGGTGACTTTCTGGGACAAGGGCCATACTATTCACGAGTTGAATTTGAGGCTCCCATTCACCCCCCCTCTGGTCGCTAATCCGGTCCTTCAGGTTGAAGCATGGGAGAAAGCACTGATACATGGGAAGTCGACGTTTCTTGCCCTTGGACCATGCATGGTGCCAGAACATGGTCAGCTTAAACAACATGGTCGAAACCAGGGAGGCACCAGTACCACTGACTGGTGCATAGGTACTTCAGCAGTATGAATGTTTTGAACAAGTTAGTTTTGGAAAGACGTTGACAAATAAAGAAAAGGAAGCGTGATGATGATCAAAGATGGCACAACTAGAGAAAGAAGAGCATTTTTTGAGCTCCCATACTGGTCTTCTTTCCTCATGAGGCATAATTTGGACGTCATGCACATTGAGAAAAATATATGTGAGTCCATATTAGGCACTCTGCTAAAATTGGAAGGTAAATGCAAGGATGGGAAGAAGGCCCGGCTTGACATGCAACAACTAGGGATAAGACCAGATTAACATCCTGTGATTAAGAATGATAAGTATACCTTGCCACCAGCCTTGTACAAGTTAGATAAGGACGATAAGGAAAATTTATGCAAATTTCTATATGGAGTAAAAACGCCTAATGGGGTCTCCTCCAATATAAGAAGATGTGTTGACCTAAAAGCATATAAGGTGTCTGGCTTGAAATCTCATGATTACCATCTACTTCTACAGAAACTGTTACCCTTAGTGGTGCGGAGGATTTTGCCAGAAGAAGTTGTCGTCGCATTGATCCAGCTTAGTAATTTATTCAATGCATTATGTTCCAAGGAGCAGGTGGAAGCAGACTTGGACAAACTTAGTACTACAATTTTTGATACTCTTTGCTAACTTGAGATGTTATTCCCACCTTCATTTTTTTGATATCATGATGCATTTGCCTATTCATCTAGCTGAAGAGGCTAAACTTGGAGGGCCCGCTTGTTATAGATGGATGTACCTAGTGGAGCGGTACCTACGTACCGCGAAAGGATATGTGAGGAACAAGGCACACCCTAAAGGATCAATAGTCGAGGGTTCATACTCGAGGAGTGCCTTACATTTTGCTCTAGATTCTTGGACATGGACACCAAACTAAATCATGCTGATCGTCATGAAAGTATTGCCGTGAATGAGCCACCATCTGGTCTGAGCATATTTGCTGCAATGGATTAGAAGAGGAGAGGACAGACTGTTGTTGACATCTCTTAGCATCACTTCAGATAACGACGCTAGAAATGCAGGTAGACAAATCTAACAACATTACCTTTAATGCTAGGCTGTCACCACTAGCAGCGACACTAGAGACGTGGATGGTATTTATGATCTTGCCCTTATAAAATATGAAATAAGATTATCTGCAAGCGCATAGATAAAATACATCCGCTGTAGCATTTCACCAAGGAGAGTTTCCAGAGTATCATTATTTATAATGGAGCCATTCATATCATGAGTTAACTAGTAGGAGATAAACATCTATAACTATGACATACACATGTATGATTATGATAAGAGTTCCACTAGATCTATATTCAACACAGGAATCAATCATAAATGATAAATGAGATAAATGTACTAGAACAGAGTAAACCATAAAAGAGATCCAATAGAGCATTCCCACCCAAGGTCGGATCGTAACTAAATCTAGAAAGAGACAGATTAACTTCCTAATTTGGTTCTAACTATAGGTCATAGACTACATCAATTAGTGCAATTATGTGTTAGCAATCATGGTTAGAATAACTTATATTTATACGCAGGAGATATCACGCATGGAGGATCAGATTCATAGTCTATGTCCTCCGGGTGACCAGGTCTTACTAGTCCTATATTCGGGGAGTGGACTACAAAGGCTCAATGAGGCTATAAGAGTCACCCTCACGATCTACCACTTGCTAGCCCGGAATATAGGGTGCATTCGCAGGTAAACAACGTATAAGCACCATGCTTACACAATGTTGACCACTCACACCACGATCGACAGAATGAGCGCTATACGAACAAGAGCATAAACATAAAGATACCCTAGCTATGCTAGACATATAATCAAAGTAGACGAGGAACATTATAATTATGAACACAAAATAGTAACAAGTCATGACATGTATCAACTAGAACACAAACTAGAAGATGAATCAGAACTAGATGAACAATTAGAAGTAGATTAGAAGCACTAGGATGAACTAGAAAGATAATTAGAACTAGATTAGAACACGGAGATGATCTAGAGTGATTAGAAGATGAACTAGAACACAATTAGAACACAAAGATGATGAACTAGAAGACAATTAGACAATTAGAAGAACAATGTTGATACAAGAGAGTAGACAAGGCTAATTACCTAGCTCCTCTTGACTAGATCCGAAATCCGAGCTTCCTCAACTCTTCTAATTCTATTCTAGCTAAGCCCTTGGATGGTGGAGCTCCTGGTTGTCTAGGCTATCTCTAAACTACATGATCTATCTATGAAGCGATGAACTGATTATTGATTTGATGATGTCTGCGGATACATGGGTGTATGCCGAGTCTCTGAGTGATGAGTGATTGTAAACTGGGATAATGCGCATGTTCTTTGGCTTGTGTTGTGCAGGTGTCGAGCACAGATACAGTGATCAAAGGCAAGGTGAAGGTCAAGTAGAGACGTGCCATGCCGATGGACCGAGAGTGGCGAAGGGCGGACGTGAGGCTTGGACTGAGGGACCGGTGGCCCGAGGATCAGCTGTGGTGGCTGACAGCCTGGGACAGTGACGAGCGAAGACTTGCGGGCATGGTGTTGCTTGGGTCGAGGACCTGGGGACACGTGTCGGTGGACGGGGTGCACGGGCGGTGCATCCCCTCTACGACTCGGTTTAGTGGTTGAGCCACAGAAAAACCACCGAGTGGACGGTTTCCAGGTTTGGGCCTCAAAACCTGGGTGCTGATGGTTTCCGAGTTTGGGCCACAAAACTTGGGCTAAGGACGGTTTCCAGGTTTGGGCCTCAAAACCTGGGCGCTGCGGGTTTCTGAGTTTGGGCCACAAAACTCAAGCGATGGACGGCTGGTTTCCCGGTTTGGGCCTCAAAACCGGGGGCGAAGTCCGGGAAAAGGACGAGCGGAGCGGTGGCGGCACGTGGCGGCAATCGGTGAGGTTGCGTCGAGGCAACGCTACCAGTTGTGTGGGCGTGGCCGTCGGATCACCAGCACCTTCGAGTTGGTCCAGAATAACCCTAGGGTTTAGCTGGTTCGCTCTGTAATTAGAGAGGGGTAGAGTAGGAATTAGAATTAGGATAAGTAGAGGGAGACACCCACCTCCCCTTCTATCTCAGTCATTTGCTCTTTGCCTTCTAGGTTTTCCTGCTCTCCCCATCCTCTGCTGTAGCAAACTGAGATCCACAGAGAAGAGAACAATACCTCTGTGTCCGTGAGTTTTTGAGGAAGTGAGACCGTAATCTCACTATTGTAGCGTGTGGTAGCCACCCGGTTGCAAATTCGTGGTTGTGATTCGCATTTTGTTTGTGTTCATCGCGGGTTGCTTTTCTCCACGTTTTTCCCGTTGATCGGTCTCTCTACTCGGTGCGTCTTTTGCAAATCCGTTTGAACTGAGTTGTTCTAGATCGTGAGGCACTTCTTTCCACCGAAGGAAATCATCTCTAACCTCACGAGCTAGTAGATCGGTCGTTTTTCGTTGTGAATCGAGTTTGCTCCTTTTGTCCCGAATTCTTCCAATTCACCGATTTGGGGTTAGGTTCGAGCCATGATCTCTTTGGGATAGCTCACTAACCTCCTAGGAACTCCTCATATCAAGTCTAAGCCTTAGTGCTTTTGACTCGAAGGAGATCGGGTGAATTTCGTGGAAGAACAGTTCTGCATCGGGACCATCGGATGCTATGTTCTTGAGCATCAGACGCTGAGTTCTTTCCATCGGAGCGTCCGATGCCACGTGTGATCTCACAGTGAGTTTTAAGGACCATCGAACGCTGACCATCAGAGCGTCCGTTGCCATCGGACGCGCCGGAGGTCTAGCATCGGACGCTAGGGTTTCACTGTAGCAGCGTCCAATGCCAGACCAGTAAGGTTCCAGAAAGGTCCTATTTGAATCGGACGCTTCCGGTGCTTTGACATCGGACGCTGCCAGCGTCCGATGCACACAGTTGTGCACTGTTTCGTCCGCGGTTCATTTGTCTGTTGTCGGTTTTGATTTCTGGCTTTTGCATTGGGTTTCTAGAATTGTGTAGTGTCTCGCTGTGCTTCTTGGAAGCATCCACCCTATCTCTAGGGTCGTGGACACTTGCAAGCTCTAGGGTTTGCTCTTGGGGTTGATTCTAGGGACAATGACGACAAGTTTCTGAAAAGAAATTTGAAGCTCCCATTCACCCCCCCCTCTGGTCGCCTTGCTACTGCAATCTCGGTCCTTCAATGTCTCAGGAGGGGGGTCTCGGGTTTCTTATATAGCCCGGTGGGATGAACCGCAGCCCTCGGATCAAACCGACCTTGAATAATGGCCAAGATACAAAGTAGAGGTCGGTTAGGTCACTCCGTAGGAAGGAGGAGTGGATGCCAGGTGGGCCCAGGCCAGCCGGCCTAGGGTTGAGGCCGGTCGGCCTCCCCTGCCGCCGCCTGCCTCGTCCTTCTATCGGGAGTCTTCTAATATCTTCCTTATTCGTCTAGAGTCCTTGTTCGGTTGGTTTGCGCAACGAGTCGTGGCGTGGATGGATTCCTTGTGGTCTTCTTTCTGTCTGGTCCCTGGATATTTCTGGTATTTTGTAGCTATTGGAATCTTGTCTGTTACACCCCTGATCTTTGTATGGATAATGCTTCTAGAGAGTTCTAGAGTCTTCCTGGTCGCATTCATTGAGGACTCTCACTCCGGGGCTCCAAATATGGCAGGTGGCATATCAATCTCGATCGTCTCGCCGAGCTCGTCATAATGGTGTGCTCTGATTCTTCATTTGAGATACTTTCTTATAATGAAATATTGAATATCTTGTAAAACAAGTGAGAACTACACAACTCGTGGAACTCGATAGAATCAAACCTTGTAGCTACACTCTTTGGATCATTGTGGATCATTTATGAGGTTAGTTGACGGTTTAAAATAGGAGTTGTCTACCGTCAACAAGTTCCCCCAAGCTTAACCTTTGCTAGTCCCTTAGCAAACATTTAGATGATATATTATGATGGATCAAGAGTTGCTACTATGCTTTCACGCCTCAAAAGTATACAAGTGTTCAAACAAAAATTTTCCTTCGAATTATAATCAATCGTTTTAACTTTCAAACTTACATCTTACCTTCAACTGTGGTGCTTGTAGCTTTCACTTGGGTCTTGAGCAATTTGAAAAGCAGAACGATCAAGTTAAACACTATGTCTCAAGTTCTTCGATCTACCTTTATTCTAGAGTTTTGTAAGATTTTCAAAACAAAACTCAGAGATTCCTTCATATGATCCTTTCAAGTCTCTCATCCGTGGTATTTTTGAATTCTCTCCAAGGCAGTGAATGTTGTGCCTTCTCTCACCCTATAACTAATAAGCTATTTGTGGAGTTCATAGGTGGGAGACAAGCTGTACATACTTACATAGCATATATTGCAAAGTCAAAGCATGGATCCAGAGAAACTTGGCATACAATCAAATCAAGATGTGCTTGTGTGTGGACCTATATGTGGAATGGATGTGTATGGTGGAACAGTGGTGGTAAACAAATGTGATGGTGAAAAACATAGTGATAATAATGTAAACATAATGATGGATAATGGGTAATGGGTGTAGAGCTTTGGTTACTTTACTCCTTGTAGATACTTCTCTCTTGTATAACTTCTGCTAGAGACAACATGGGCTATCATTTTTTTAAGGTGGGCGTCGAAACACCCCTAATTCTACTGTCGGACACTTGTCCATTTGCTTTTCTCTTTTTCTTTTCCCCTTTTTTTAGATAACTTTTGCATAGCTCATGCATCTTTTTGCAGTATAATATTTGAAGAGATAACAGTGATAACTTAGAGTATTAATGATTAGCAATGAAGGCATAAAAAGGTCATATGGATGAAGGGGAGTGGATCTAATGGAAGGCATGTTGTTGCGTT
Organism: Coix lacryma-jobi var. lacryma-jobi; assembly: GCA_009763385.1. Taxonomy (NCBI): domain Eukaryota; kingdom Viridiplantae; phylum Streptophyta; class Magnoliopsida; order Poales; family Poaceae; genus Coix; species Coix lacryma-jobi. The sequence continues at coordinate 15,575 of VDCT01000997.1, forward strand.
CTCCTAGTGTAGAAGCAGCATATATGGGTGGAGTGTACGTGATCTTGATTTTAACTATATGATGAGTCTCTAAGGGTCAACACGATTTGACAATACTCAATGCATATGTAAGCAGTAAATATAAAGAGTGGACTTCCTAGTCTATCAGGCATGTATATCAGGTTGTGGTAGGAATTTCATACACTCATCATAGAGGATCTCATCATGTAGCATTTTATGTTTTTCAAAGGATAAATCTCTAGAACTCTAGTATCACTACGAACAAGATAAATAGCAGTTCAACCTTTTCATATCATACTCGTCAAACACCCAGACTTAGGTCAAAACTTTTGCAACCCACAAGTCTCAGATTCAAAGTAAATTTTCATGTTAAAACAATCTCATCTAAAACTCAGGAAAAATCAAGACTGAACACTAGGCACTTGAAAAGAATTACGGCAGACCAACTATTCATCATTTCCATACAAATTAATTTTATTATCCTAGAGCTCAATTATTTCAGGGCAAGCTTTTATCTAGATCATCATTGTTCTTTTTATTGACTCTAATATTAAACACACACACTCTAATATATAATATATAAAGACTAATAAGACTAATAATATATAAAGACTAATAATAGTAATGATAATAATAGTAGTAGGAGTAGTAATAATGATAATAGTAATAATAGCAATAGTAATAGTAACATACCTTAATAGCAAAGATAAGGGGGGTGCGTCTCCCCCAAGCTGATCCCTGTTGACATCTCTTAGCATCACTTCAGATAACGACGCTAGAAATGCAGGTAAACAAATCTAACAACATCACCTTTAATGCTAGGCTGTCACCACTAGCAGCGACACTAGAGATGTGGATTGTATTTATGATTTTGCCTTTATAAAATATTAAATGAGATTATCTGCAAGCGCACAGATAAAATACATCCGCTGTAGCATTTCACCAAGGAGAGTTTCAAAGGTATCGTTATTTATAATTGAACCATTCATATCATGAGTTACAAGAATGATAGGAGATAAACATCTAGAACTATGACACACACATATATGATTATGATAAGAGTTCCACTAGATCTATACTCAACACAAGAATCAATCATAAATGATAAATAAGATAAATGTAATATAACAAATTAAACCATAAAAGAGTTCCAACAGAGCATTCCCATCCAAGGTCGGATCATAGCTAAATCTAGAAAGAGACAAATTAACTTCCTAACATGGTTCTAACTATAGGTCATAGACTACATCAATTAGTGCAATTATGTTTAGCAATCATGGTTAGAATAATTTATATTTATACGCAGGAGACACCATGCATGGAGGATCTGATCCAGAGTCTATGTCCTCCGGGTGACCAGGTTTTACTAGTCCTATATTCGGGGAGTGGACTACAAAGGACTCAACGAGGCTATAAGAGTCACCCTCACGATCTACCACTTGCTGGCCCGGAATATAGGGTGCATTCGCAGGTAAACAACGTATAAGCACCGCGCTTACACAATGTTGACCACTCACCCCCACGATCGATAGAATGAGCGCTATATGAACAAGAGCATAAACATAAAGATACCCTAGCTATGCTAGACATGTAATCAAAGTAGACGATGAACATTATAATTATGAACATGAAATAGTAACAAGTCATGACAGGTATCAACTAGAACAAGAACTAGATGATGAATAAGAACTAGATGAACAATTAGAACTAGATTAGAAACATAAGGATGAAGTAGACGAATAATTAGAACTAGATTAGAGCATAATGATGAACTAGAGAGGTTAGAAGATGAACTAGAACACAATTAGAACACAAAGATGATGAACTAGAAGACAATTAGACAATTAGAAAGACAATTAGAAGAACAATCTTGATACAAGAGAGAAGACAAGGCTAATTACCTAGCTCGTCTTGACTAGATCCGGAATCCGAGCTTCCCTCGACTCTTCTAATTCTATTCTAGCTACGCCCTTGGATGGTGGAGCTCCTGGTTGTCTAGGCTATCTCTAAACTAACGATTGATTGATTGATCTGGTGATGTCTTCAGGAGGGGGTCTCAGGTTTCTTATATAGCCCAGTGGGATGAACCGCAACCCTCGGATCTAACCGACGTTGAACAACAGCCAAGATACAAAGTAGAGGTCGGTTAGGTCACACCGCACGAAGGAGGGGTGGATGCTAGGTGGGCCCAGGCTGACCGGCCTAGGGTTGAGGCCGATCGGCCTCCCCCTGCCGCCGCCTGCCTCGTCCTTCAATCGGGAGTTTTCTGGTACCTTCTTTATTCTCCTAGTGTCCTTGTTCGGTTGGTTTGCGCAACAAGTCGTGGTGTGGATGGATTCCTTGTCGTCTTCTTCCTGTCTGGTCCCTGGATAATTCTGGTATTCTGTAGCTGTTGAAATCTTGTATGTTACACCCCTGATCTTTGTATGGATAATGCTTCTAGAGAGTTCCAGAGTCTTCCAAGTCGTATTCATCAAGGACTCTCACTCGAGTGCTCCAAATATGGCAAGTGGCATGTCCGTTGCGATCATCTCAACGAGCTTGTCACACTGGTGTGCTCTGATTATTCACTTGAGATACTTTCTTATGATGAAATATTGAATATCCTGCAAAACAATTGAGAACTACACAACTTGTGGAACTCATTAGAATCAAACCCTATAGCTATACTCTTTAGATCATTGCGGGTCATTTATGAGGTTAGTTGACAGTTTAAAATAGGAGTTATCAACCGTCAACAAGTTCCCCCAAGCCTAAACTTTGCTAGTCCCTTAGCAAACATTTAAATGATATGTTATGATGGATTAGAAGTTGCTACTATGCTTTCACGCCTCAAAAGTACACAAGTGTTCAAACAAAATTTTTTCTTCGAATTAGAATCAATCGTTTCAACTTTCAAACTTACCACTTACCTACTTTAATTGCGGTTGCTTGTAGCTTTTACTTAGGTCTTGAGCAATTTGAAAAGCAGAACTGCGAACACAAGGTTGATATGTGCCCTTGTGGTTCCCTTCCTGAGTGATGAGTGATATGTCAACGGGCAACATGTCTCTTGGCTGTGTTGATGTGCAGGTGTGGAGCTCGGGACAGTGGTCGGAAGGTGAGGTGAAGGTCAAGTAGAGACGTGTCGCGCCGACGGACCGAGAGCGGCGAAGGGCTGACGTGAGGCTTGGACTGACAGACCGGGAGACCTGAGGACCAGCTATGGTAGCTGGCACGTGGCATCGGTAAGCAAGAGCACATAGGGATGTTTGGTGCATCGGCCGAGTCGGGAGGAAGGTGATGGCATCGTGACACTTGGCGGGAGGCCGAGAAGGAAGGCGAATGCACGTGCCTAGCGTGGAGGCTGGACATGCTCTGGCATCGTGCTGGAACTCGCCGGTGTGCGAACCACATCTCGTCTACGGCGCGGGTTTTGTAGTTGAAGCCTCGAAACTACCCTCGACGGTTTCTAGGTTTTGGCCTCAAAACCTGGGCTCGTGTTTCTGGAGTTTGTGCACACAAAACTCACAGCCGGAGGATAGTTTTTTCCCGATTTTCAGCCTCAAAAACGGGGGAAGCCCAGGTTTCTCGGTTTTGGCCTCAAAAACCGGGGGAGGTTCGCCAAAAGGACGGTCGACGCGTGGCGGCGTGGAGAGGCTGGCGCGGCGGCCAAGCTAATCCATGAGGAAGGCGCGGCGGTCGACAGGACGACACGTGGCGGCATCCTGAGGCTTGCGTCGAGCGAAGCTAAGGATGAGGAAGGCACGTGGCCGTCGGATCAACTACCAGCAGAGTTGGACCGGGATACCCCTAGGGGTGGCCGCTTCGCTCTTGTATCTAGGGTAGAAGGGGATTATTGTGTTAGGCTATAAATAAGAGAGGCACCCCTACTCTCTCTCTCTCTATCCTTGCAACATTTGTTTCCTGAGCTCGAGCTCTCTCTCGCTAGCCCTTGCTCAGGTTCCAATCATACCTCGCTGCCTGTGATCCGCGAGACGGGATTCATACCTCTGTGTATTTGGATCTTTGAGGAAACGAGACCGTATTCTCGTTGTCTCCTCGTGTGGAGGAATTTCGGCTGGAATTGAATCGAATCGCGTTTTGTGTTCGTGTTCTTCACGTTTCGGTTTCCATCTCCCGAAGATTTGCCTCGTTTCTCCCTCTCCGAGAGTTGATTTTCGATTCACTTGAATCAGGTTTGTTCTATGTCGTGAACTCCTCTTCACCGAAGGAATTCTCGTAACCTCTTAACGACATAGATCGGCTGATTTTCATTTCGTTCTTCGTTCTTCCCCTTTTCTAGTGATCCCTCGGATTTCTCGTGATTGACTTTTTTTTGCGATGTTTTCTTAGATTAGCACCCGCCCTCCGAATACGTAGATCTGGGAGGTGTTTGATCAAAGTCCCCTTTCGATTTGGTTGAGATCAAATCAAATTGGTTTTGAACCCGTGCAGTTTTGTGCTTTCTGTGTGTTGGCGGACAGTCCGCGACCTGACGGCGGACAGTCCGCGCGTCGGGATTTGCAGAGTCAGTCAGGCGCAGCCCCCTGACTGTTCACTGTCGAGTGAACGACGGACAGTCCACGGTACAAACCCGCGGACAGTCCGGGTCTTGTCCAGAAACTATTTCAGATCAGTTCTGTCTCAGATCATTTGCTGGCGGGACAGTCCGGACTCCCAGTGGTCGGACAGTCCGGCGTTCACCGACAGTCCGGCGTTCACCGGACAGTCCGGGACCCTAACCCCGGACAGTCCACGAATCTGCAGACTGTGCAGTTTTTGCTCTGAGGCTTTGGCACTTGGTTTTGGTGGTTTCTCCGGGGGTTCCGCTGTACCACTAGGATATCTTCTAGGGTATCCACCTACTCGTAGGTCGTGAACTCATCGGTAGTCTCGAGTCTTCGCTTTTGGGTGAGTTTCTAGGACAAGGAACAATTGATTCACGAATGATTTGAATTTGAGGCTCCCCATTCGCCCCCCCCCTCTGGTCGCCTATTCGCGTCCTTTAATTGGTATCAAGAGCGGTTAAAGATCTTCTCTACCTTAATCGGTTTTCGGATCCTAAGGGCGACATGGATCGAGGGAATGCCAGGCTCCCTGGTTCGATGGGACGAACATATCCCGATATTGGAAGATTCGGATGCGTGCTTATCTCGCAGCAGTCATCAGTTCTTCCGTTTGGGAGATATGCGAGAACACTGATTACGAGGTCCTTGGCGGCTTGTCTTGGGTCAGGTCCAGATTGACCAACACAAGGCCAACTCCAAGGCTCGTAACGCTCTTTTGGCCAACATCTCCCTTCCTTAGTTCGAGCGTGTCTCTGAGCTTGAGACGGCACGAGAGATCTAGGTGAAGCTTCAGAGCTATCACGAGGGGACCGTTCAGGTCAAGACCAGACTCTTCGAGACGTACAAGCGCGAGTACGAGAACTTTGTTTATTGGAGGGAGAGATGATTGACGCTATGTTCGCTCGTTTCCAAACGATTGTGAACAAGATGCGTGCCAATCGGGCTAACCTACCCTATGACGATCATGAGAGGGCTCTCAAGTTGCTATACGCCCTGGATCGGAGGGTTTTGGGAGGTGAAGGTGTCGACTATCATAGAGTCTCCATCCTATGACACCCCTCACCGTGGACGGGCTGTTCAGCAAGCTCAAGTCCACCAAGATCGATCACATGACTCAGGCCAAGCTGAAGAACCCATCTTCACATTTCATGGCTTTGGCCTCAGGCAAGGGTGGATCGATTTTTTCCTTGCTGGCGCTTCACCTCCTCTCTTTGCTTTGTCTTCTTTGCTTGCAGTTACAGAGGAGCAGTTGGAGGCTTTGGGAGACGACGAGCTCGCCCTCATCATCACCCGGTTCTCGCGGTTTCACAACAACCGCTTGAATCGCCAGCGTGGTGGCTCACGTGAGGGCTGCTACAAGTGCGGTGATCCAAATCACTTCATTGCAAACTGCTCCAAGAACAACAAGAAATCTTCCGGTAAGACTCGCAACTCCAGGAGTAAGGGCAAGCCGGAGTACAAGACCGAGAAGAAGAAGAAGGACAACTTTTGCCGGGAGGATGTGGAGAAGGCTTTCGACGCTGGTCGGTGTGCTCTCTTTGCCACCATGTGCGATGAGACAAGACCTCCGACAGCGACTCCAGCGACGACGGGTCCGAGCACAAGACAGAAGATCGCTTCAACAACGGACTCTGCTTCTTCGGCAATTCCTCCAAGGGCTTCTGCACCATGGCCTTGGATGAAGAGGATCACAACTGCCAGGCTAAGGACGCCGATGACGCCAACAACGACGACGACGACAACGCTTAGGAGGTATCAACCTCTTCTCTTGTCGATCGTCTCACCGATGAGCGCGATGGCCTTGTTGAATTAGTCTTCGCTTTGGAGAAGAAACTCAATCTTGCTATCCGAGAGCGCAATGAGTTTAAGGCCAAGATGAATGAGGCGCTTATGGAGCTTGAGTCTGCTAAGTCTGAAGTAAGGGTGACTGATGAGGAGGAGTGCGATGAGTGCACCACACACATGACAAACTTTTCCACCCTGCAAACCAAGTATGCCTCTTTGATCGAGGTGTATGATGAGCTGAAGAGTAGGCTAGACTTGGTGGGTGAGTGTCGTGAGTGTGCCTCCCTGAAGCAGGAGCTGGAGGAAGTGAAGGCGAGGTCTTCTTTGTTGGGTGCTTGCAAGCTTTGTCCTAGCTTGCGAACTGAGTTGGCAGGAGTTAATGCCAAGCTTGATGAAGCCTTGAAGGCTAGCTCAGTTAGCACCTTGTCCGCTCCATGTGAGCGATGCGTGGGGATGGAGCTTGAGATTGCCAACTGTCGGCATGACAAGATGCAAACCAAGGAGGAAAACACATACCTTCGGTCCATCCTGAGTTGGGTGTCATGCAGTGAGCCGCAGTTGGGCATGATCATCAGTTAGTTCAAGAGGGGAACTGATTTCTCGGGAGTGGGCTTTGCTTCTGGTGGGAAGGGCGCTAGTATCTTTGGCAAGATTGGTGAGTTTAGCGGAGTGAACCCGAGTGGAAGCCACCGCTATCCCTAAGCTTACCAAGATCACCCCACCTGAGCCTCCCAAGCCTATCACCAAAGATGGCATCCTTGATCAACCTCCCAAGTCTCCACCTCGCAAGCAAGTGTGGGTTCCCAACCCTAACCATCTTAGGAACACACTTGACACCCTTCCTGACGTCTCTAGTGATCCCCTTCCGAGAGGCAAGCAGCCGGCTAGAGTGCACAACCCACGCCCGCAACCATAGGAACCAACAACCCAAGAGAGTGGTGAGGTTCGAGTGTGCGTACTGTCACCCGTGAGGGTAACCTAGCTGAGTTTTGCTTTCGGGAAGAGAGATGCTAGGAACGAGTTGGAGCTGATCAACCAGGCCAGACATCACCCTCTCCATGGTGTGCAAGGTCGAGGAGTTCAGAGGCAGGGTGCTAGACCTAGAGGTGCACCCCCTCAGGTGGCTAGGCCCCAGGCAGCTAGACCACGGGGTGGTGGTCGTGCCCGTCGCGGTTCCGGTCGTCCTCAATACGATCGTGAGCCGGGTGTAAGAGGCTTTGCTGCACAGTCCCATAGCGGACCACCTTTTCAGTATAGTGGTGGTCGCTTTGCTCAAATGGGACATGTTGGTGAGTTTGGATGTTTTCCGTTCCACAGCGGACCACCCTTGTAGTTTGGTAGTGATCGCTATCCACCCATGGGACGAGGACAGTTTGGTGTTGCTTCTAACATGTTTTCTGGGCCTATGACACAACACTGGTATCCTTCTTAGTATACTAATCCCAGTGCTGTGCCATATGCTCATTTCCTGCCCTTCTATTGACGCAGGAACTTCGGTTGGAGAACATGTGGCTCATGGATTCCGGGTGTTCGCGCCACATGATCAGAAAGAAGGAATGGTTCTCCAGCCTAGACCCCATGGTGCACAAGGAGTACATCACTTTCGGGTAACAGTAGAGGTAAGGTTGTTTCTCATGGAGCTATTTGGCTCAATGAGAACTTTGTTCTTAAGATGTTGCCTTGGTTTCAAACTTGCATTTTAATTTGCTTTTTGTTTCACAACTCCTTGAGGACGATTTTGAAGTGCGTTTTAAGAAGGGTCTGAGTCGTGTTTTAGACCCTCGGGGAGATCATGTTTGTAGGATCGTTCCTTTTGGTCATTTTTCCAGAGCCGATTTTTCTCGCTCTTTCGGGTCTACTAGATGCTTGATTGCTGGTCCTTCTTCTGATTTGTGGAAGTGGCATAGGAGGCTTGGTCATTTGAGCTTCGACTTGCTTGCAAGGCTTGGCTCACTTGGCCTAATCCAAGGATTGCCAAAGCTTAAGTTTCAAGGAACCTTGTTTGCCATCCTTGTCGTCATAGGAAGATGGTTGCTGCTTCTCACCCACCTGTTAATCAGGTGATGACAAAGCGACCCGGCGAGATTTTACACATGGACACTGTTGGTCCAGCTCGGGTTTGCTCAGCGGGTGGGAAGTGGTACGTTCTAGTGATCGTTGACGATTTTTTGAGGTATTCTTGGGTGTTCTTCATGGAGGGTAAGGTTGAAGCTTTTACTTTTGCTCGTGATTTGATTTTGAGGTTGAAAACTGAGTTTCCCCTGATACTATTAGAGCCATCCGTAGTGATAATGGTACTGAGTTTGATAACTCGCAGTTTGCCTCTTTCTGTTCTTCTCATGGAATCGAGCATCAGTTTTCTTCTCCTTATGTCCCCCAACAGAATGGTGTTGTTGAACGCAAGAACCGGACCCTTGTTGAGATGGCCATGACGATGCTCGATGAGCATAGGACTCCTAGTCGTTTTTGAGCCGAGGCGATCAAACCGCTTGTCATGTTTCAATCGCATCTTTCTTTGAGCTTTCATGAAGAAGACTTCTTATGAGTTGTGTTTTGGATAGGTACCAATGTGTCTCATTTTTGGGTGTTTGGTGTAAGTGCTTTATCCTGAAGCAAGGCAATTTGGACAAATTTGAATCTCGCTCTGCTGATGGCGTGTTTCTTGGTTATGCTTCGCATTCGCGTGCTTATCGAGTTCTTAACCTTGAGACTAACGGATAGTGGAGACCTGTGAGGTCACATTCGACGAGATATGCCTTGTGTTTCTTCTTCTTTTCTTCTGCTTTTGATGTTGCAGGAGAACAAGAGGGAGGGACGACATCTTTTTGGAGGAGGAGCAGGAAGACGCCGATTGGGGTGATCCCGAGCCAACTCCACTGGCTGCCCCTGTCGACCCTGCGATGACTACTTCAGCTCGAGGACCCGATTCCATGACTTCTTCTTCTCTGGGGTCCTCTAGAGCCACCTCTCCAGCGAGCACCCGCTGCACCTGAGGGCGACAACATCTGGCGACGAGAAGCTACTTCTACTTCGGCGAGGCGCCCCAAAGCGTTCAGCAAGCACACCCCCCGCAAAAGATGATCAGCGGCATCGACCAGCGAGTCACGCGGTCGTGAGCGTATGAGATCTCACACTTTGCTCATTCTGCATTTGTTGCTTCTTTTGAGCCTAAAGATGTTGGACACTCTCTTTCTGATCCTAATTGGGTTAATGCCATGCATGAGGAGTTAGAAAATTTTGAGCGAAACCAAGTTTGGATCCTAGTTCCACCTCCACCAGAATGCCATCCTATAGGAACCAAATGGGTTTTAAAAAAACAAACAGGGTGAGGATGGGATGGTAGTAAGGAACAAGGCTAGGCTAGTAGCCCAGGGTTTCTGTCAAAAGAGGGGATCGACTATGAGGAAACCTTTGCCCCTGTAGCCCGTTTAGAAGCCATTAGGATTCTTCTAGCTTTTGCAGCTTCGAAGGGTTTTAAGCTTTACCAAATGGATGTCAAGAGCGCTTTCTTGAACGGGTATATAGAAGAAGGGGTTTATGTGAGACAACCCCCTGGTTTCGAGAGTCCCAAGTTTCCAAACCATGTTTTCAAACTTACAAAAGCTTTATATGGTTTGAATCAAGCCCCGAGAGCTTCGTATGATCGTTTGAAAACTTTTCTGCTCTCCAAGGGTTTTAGAATGGGACGGGTAGATAAAACTCTGTTTCTCCTCAAGAAGGCAATGACACCCTTTTGATTCAGATTTACATGGATGATATCATCTTTGGTGGCTCTTCTCATGCACTTGTTGCCAAGTTTGCA
>VDCT01000998.1:0-26056 GCA_009763385.1 Coix lacryma-jobi var. lacryma-jobi
CTGAACACTCGACAATCATTTATAGAGTGGGATCTGGTATTATGGAAACCACAATTCTTCTTGTATTTAACTCCTTCATGGTGCAGCATGGGATGGTCTTCCAGTAGCTTGATGCGCCCTTCTTTTAATAATAATTTAAATAATTTATCCAATTTGGAAACATAAAAGTCATAGGCACCCTTTTGTTGCCTCAGCCATCGTTGAGTAACTTGAGTCGGCTCTTTCGCCCAGACTAACTCAGCTGCAGCTATCTCGTCTTCGTCATCATACTCCATTACTTTCTCTAAGAAAGCCTGATACATCTCACTAGCCACATCGCCTTTCTGGAACTGGTTGCTTCTCCTAAACCCCTGAGCCTGACTATTCATCATTGCCAATCGTTGTGATAATTGCTCGAGATCATCAAACTCCATACTGAACATCTTTTCCCTGGTATTCGGCAACATACCAACTATAGCTATCCCTGGCAATTGATCATCTGACAAATTCAGGGAATAGCAGAGATTTTTAGTCTCCCTGAATCTGCGCAAATATTCTTGGGGCGTCTCATTAGCTCTCATTTTCAAACTCATGAGGTCGACCAACTTCTTCTCATTTGTGCCCGTAAAGAAATACGAATGGAATTCCTGTTCTAGCTCTGCCCATGTATTAATAGAATTTGCTGGCAGAGACGTGAACCATGACAAAGCTGGTCTTGTTAATGATAGTGGAAAATACCGGATTCTCCAAGTCTCATCTGCAGACGCCTCTCCAAGTTGCATCAAGTAACGGTTGATGTGTTCTATAGTACTAGTGTCATCTTGGCCCGAAAACTTGGTAAGATCAGTGGGAGGTTTCACCCTTGGAGGAAGTGCCACTCGGTTATACCATTCCGGGTAAGGAGACTTATAAGCATAGGATTGACTCTTTGGCTTTAGGCCGAATTGATTTTGCATCATGTTGGTCATCCTATGCATGATGAGGTCAACACTTGAATCTGGAGCCGCATGCGTTTGACCTCCAAGAAACGCCCCCGTTGAGTTTTTATAGCCCGAGTTCGGGAAAGCATCAATCGCACTGTAATCAACAAACTCTTGATATCCATCTCCATACATGTTCTTCTGCAACCTATTTGTTGCTGGAGATACTCTGAAGGCAGATTGCGGGACGTTTCCCATCGTGCCGAATGCGAGTTGGCCATGAGTTGTGGGAGGTTGCTGCCCCTGGTGAAGGACCATCCCACCTTTGCTTGAACCAACCCCGCCGTCTTCAGCAATTTTTCTTTGATGTTGGGGTACGGGGAACAACAATGGTCCTTGCATCGGGCCAGCAGATTCCTCAAAACGTTTGTCAACCGTCAGGCCAAAAATACCAACCATGATGGCACGAACGGTATTCAAGAAAGCTGATTGATGATTTGTCATGGCCTCTGCTATAGCTTTGTACATCAGTTCGGATAGTCTCTGAGCATCTTCCTCATTGGTGCTATCAGATTGATGAGGAAGAAGAGTTCTTGGGAGTGGCTGCTTCTGGAAAACCTTGTTACTCTTATTCTTAGAGAAGGACATCAAGCATTTGCGCTGAAACTCATCGCACGCTTGTTGTACTACATGTCTCAAGTCTACTGGCAGCTCTTCCATAGTCACTTCTAGAACTTGAGTGTTGTCGATCTCAGGCATCTTGGAATGTTGTGTCCCATCAGACGTGCCAAAAAGTGTGTTGACACAAAATATGGTGTACTGTGCCTGACATGGAGGAGGCACCTACAGATCCACCATTGGAACAGCCTGAGATGGTTAAGGGATGCTGATGGGGTGCTGGAGGTGGGCCAGAAATTGGGATGGAGGCAGGAGGCGATCGATCTGGGGAAACCAGATGGAGATCGAGCAGAACGTTGGGGCCTTGCCTTGGGGGAGAAGCTCCGTGAGGTAGTGGAGTGGACTTCACTAGGGAGGAGAAGCGAGAAGGAATGTCGTCAACTGCTCAAAGCAGTAATGCAGTGTCCGGCCACGACTGAAGCAGTAATGCCTCCATATGCTTTTAATCCTAAGCATAATATCTAACGTAGCTATATAAGTTTTGCTACGATTCGGCAACGGTCGCAATCTACTCTTAAACGCGACACACGTCGACGAAAGATAGCATCGCGAGTTGGCTCTTCATCACCGCGCATGGTGGGAGACATCCAGACAAAATAATGAGAACACCAAGTAACGGGCGCACAACACTCAATGATGTAACAAACATCTAAACTCTAGGTATAGCAATATACATATATTGTCACATCATATATACAAGTCATGCATAACACCACCGTACCAAAAAAAGTGATTTCCGAAGAACAACAAAAGAAGAAAGAAAGAAATGTGAAACAATGTGAGTACCACACGAGGATGAGGGCTCAAGAGACCGATGCTAAAGGGGAGAGGAGAAATAAAAAAAGCAATGTGACTACCATGCTAAACGGAAAAACGATTCAAATGCACTTTACCACCAATGAGATCTAGGAACTTCGCTAGGTCAAATGCACCCAGTACCACCAAACACGATCAAAGACCCATTCGCAAACGGACAGGTATTTTGAACAAACTGAAGGCCTGATATGCGGCCGCTTCATACTAATTCTAGAATGATTGTATCATTTTCACAAGCATTCACTCTATAGCGCCAATATCTAAGAGGGTGGGCAAAAAATATTAGTGGAGCTTATAAGAAAGAAAAAATTACCTTGCTGGATAAATTGGACATGTTGGATAAGAAAGCAGAGACTTCTGTTCTCAGCGAATCTGAATTAAATTTAAAACATGTTTTAAATGAGAGACTAGCAGAGCTGTTGAGAGAGGAAGAGATTAAATGGTACCAAAGAGCGAAGGTCAAGCATCTTCTCCAAGGAGATGCAAATACAAAATATTTTCACCTTTTGGCTAATGGTAGACATAGGAAGTCTCATATTTTCCAGTTGGAGAATGGTAGTGAGGTAATAACTGGGGATGCCCTTCTTAAAAAGCATATCACTTCTTATTACAAGTCTTTCTTCGGCCCATCAGAAGGATCTGTTGCTTCCTTGGATGAGGCATGTAGAGATGATATCCCACAAGTATCCTTACTGGAAAATGAGATTCTCACAACTGAGTTCTCTAAAAATGAAGTTAGGCATGCTATTTTCCAGATGGAACATAATAAGGCTCCGGGTCCGGACGGATTTCCACCAGAGTTTTATCAGGTTTTTTGGGACTTAATCAAAGAAGACCTGATGGCTATGTTTACGGAATTTCACCGTGGTTCCCTGAACTTGAACAGTCTTAACTTCGGGACTCTAATTTTGTTGCCCAAAACCGAAGATGCGAAAACCATCCAACAATACAGGCCAATATGTTTGTTGAATGTTTCTTTCAAAATCTTCACTAAGGTTGCAACAAATAGGTTGTCATTGGTGGCACAAAAAATCATTAGACCAACACAAACCGCTTTTCTTGTAGGAAGAAATATTATGGAGGGAGCCGTGATCCTCCATGAAACAATTCATGAACTTCATACATGTAACACCCTAGGTGTTAAGCAACCCTAAGTGCATAACTTGACATCTCATGAGCATAAAGCATCATCATCTCATGTTGCATTCTTTCTTATTAAGTGTCATTTCATGTGAGCTTTTGTAATGCTATGCTTGATTGAATGCTTGTTTGTCTTGTTTGTGGAGTGCTTAAGTCTCCTTAGTAGCTGAACCTTGTTGGGGAGTCAAAATGAAGCTAAGGTTTATGTTGGTCATGTTGGCTAACCAAGTCTCTAACCCTAGTTGCCTTGATAGAGCCCTAGGAGTCCTTTTCTTTGACTAACTAAGACCTTCTTGATAGAAGCTTTGCATGGCTGTGGGCCCTTAACCAAAAGTGTGTAGAATTTAGAGTAGAACAAAAGTTGTTTAAGGCCCAACCCATGAAAATGGGTTTAACAAGGTGTTTTAGGACCCACAAGGCAGATTTGAGGGAGTTTAGACTTAGAAATTTTTCTAAGTCTCTAACTGACCAAACAGTTTCGTGGAGCCAACTTTGGAGCTTTCTCGGGAGCAATCTAGGCCGAATCAGAGACCAATCTTGTAACCAAAGTTGTAGCTGACATGTAGCTCTAAGTAAAGGAGCAAGTGGTTTAGCGTTTCACCGAGCGGATTAGGAGTTAATCGCGTGCAAAAACTGGCCGTCAGTCGGCCTGATGGCGCTGAACCCGGGCCGGGCCGTGCCATGCCGGCGCGCGCGCGCGGCGTCGTGGCCGACCGCGCTAGGACTTGGCCGCCGCGTGGCGCTCGACGACCGGCCAAGCCAGCGTCCGCGCGCGGCGTGGCAAGCGGCAAAGCCAGCCCCACCTCGCCTGTCCAAACTCCTCCCTCCATTCTGTCGCCGCGCTCCTCTTCCCTCTCCCGCTCTCGCTCTCGTCCTCTCGCCGGAGCCCGAGTGGAAAAGGGGAAAGCCGCCGCCGTTCCGCCACCGCACCATACATCCAACCACCCACCAAGCTTCGCCGTGAGCTCCCACACCTTGTGTTATCCTTAGCGCTCTATGAGAGACCGTAGGCAAGCCCCGGGATGAGCCGCCGCCACGGTCGCCATGACCGCCGAGCTCGGTCCACCGTGGCCGGCCTCCGTTCCGTGGTCGCATGTTGCCCTAGCGCGTGTTTAGGGGTCAGTGAGGTCCAAGGAGGAGTTGGAGGGTGATGGTTTAGCCGATTAGGGTTAGGTGCCCGCGGAACGCCGATGTCCGCCATGACCGGCAAGCTCGGTCCGCCGTGGCCAACTTCTTTCCCGTGGCCGTCCATCGGTCTTAGCTCGTGTTCGCGAATCGCTGAGGCTCGTAGAAGGTGTTGGAGGTGTCGGTTAGGCCGATTAGGGTCTGGAAGCATGAGTACGCCGTCGTCCGCCACTTGCCAAGGTGGCCGTATTGGCACCGCCATGGACATGGGTGCTCGGAGCTTGCACCCTGGCTTCCGAGCCTTGGGGTAGGGTTAAGGAGGTCACCGGAGTAGGATTTGGGAGTTAGTTTGGTTCGTCGGGGTCGGAATCGGCCGGCGTAGCCAAGGCCGCGCCGCCGTGTCCGCCATTGTTGCTGGCGAGCTCGATCCGAGCTTGCGCTGGGCCAAGTAGCGGTAGCGCTGGGTGCGGAAGGTCGAGGGGAGTCCGCCGGTGGTGTCCGTTTCGCCGGAGGAGTCGCCGACGGCGAACGACGCCATGGTCAACGTTGGGCTCTGCTCTGTGTGTATGTCAGGTGGGGTCAGTTTGACTCGAGGGCCCGCGCGTCAGTGAGTCAGGTTCCGTCTGTGTGCACTGGTTTGGGTGCACGTAGCAGTTTAGGTTTGAATGTTTTTCAAGGTTTTGTTTAAATAGTTTTCAGAAATTGTTGTAATGCTTATTTAATTCATATCTTGCTAAATATAAATGCTAAAAAGGTGAAACAAGTTTTGTTAGAATTGTTATGTTGAGGTCTATGCATGAAAAATATAATATGTCCAGTTTGTGGTGATTTTCTGTATAGTTATATTTAATTCATGTTTAGGCTGAAATCTTGTTAAATGCTTAGTAAATTAGGTATAGCTCAGAAAAATATGATTCTTGTTTTGTTAGGTTTGTGTTGAATAGTAGTTCTTGGGAAAAATGTAAAATGAAGTTGCTCTGTGGAATAATTTGGCAGTAATAAATAAAATGATTAAATGTTGTTTTCTTATTTATTTTGTAGTAATTAAAATATGAAGAGTATGGACTTGGTAATTTTTACTGACTGCTCTTGTGCTAAGAAGTTCAGAAGAAAATTATGAAATTTGTTGTTTGACACTTTGTACTAGGGGGTGTAGTTCAAAGCACCTTTTCATGATAGAATTTGTCTTTTTCATAGAGGATGAAGTCTAGGTCCAAATGGGATGAAATTTAGACAGAGGGTTACATTAAGTGTTATTAATCTCCAGTAATTTTTATTGATTTTTGTGAAGCTGTCTAGGATAGGTTACTATTATAGGCCTATTTAACTAGATTTAATTCTACAAATAATTAGAGGGTAATAAACCCGTTAAGCAACTTTGATGTGGTGACAACAAGACTTAGTAAGTAGTATGTTAAATTAAATAAGTGAGTAGCAGTAGATGACATGTGCTTATCTCCTGAATGGTTACTCCATGTTGCATCACCATGCATCTCATGTGCATTCATGTTATTCATTCATGTACCGTATCATGCAGGATCGGTAGTGGAAGCCCAGGAGACGCCGGAGGAGCAGCGTCAGGAGGAGACACCCGAGGAGAGGATCCCGGAAGGAGACGCTGAGGACTTGCCGGAGTGCCGTGATCACCGCCCCGCCGACTTCGAGCGAGGCAAGCCCCGGAGCATTTTCTCCTATGGTTTGCGAATTACCGTTTACAAGTTAACCTGATATGATTGTTGCATTAGGTGATAGGAGTTGTGTGATACCGTTGTTGCATTAATTAATTATCCTTGTCCACCTGCAAATATTACCTTGTTATCCCTGATAAGTCTAGGCTCGTTTATGCTTAGCCTGCTTAGACCGGTAAAAGTCGGGTGATTTCCTGTCTCCCGCATATAGGTGGATACTGATCATGTTTAGCCTTGTGCTATCATGGAGATAACCATGTGATAATTAAACTGAGACCGGGCGGGATGTAGGAGCAGCAGGACATGGGTTCTGTGTGCTAGTAGTCTCCCGTCTGTGTCGATTAGGACCCGACGAAGGCACACCTCAGTCATTTTGAACGCGTCAATCACTTAACGGAGCAGGTGCGGGTACCTCCCGTGAAGCCGAGTAAGGTGTTTCGAGCCGGTGATGGAGACATTGACGCCTAACACCCAGGGCCTTACATGTACCGTGGGCAACTATTCTGATCGACCTGGCATGGTCCGAGGGCAGGCAGGGCCTGATCGACCTGGCATGACCGTGGGCAGTTAATAGCTTGAGCGACCTGGCATTGAGATAACCCTCGGTGTAGAAGGGTCCATGGTCGTCCCGTGATTTGGGTTCTCGAACCTCCTGAATTGGTCGCCAACGGCCACCTGGCAGGGTGTGACGGGCGAGTGTGCGACATTTTATCCCCAGCTGGTAGGAATCGATTATAATCGCCATCGCTCCTGGTTAGTGAGTAACTTGACTGAGCATGTGTTACCAGTAGTAACTTATGGAACTAAATATGGTTATGATACTGAATCTGAAAGGCTATTGATGAGATAGTCACTCTTGCTTGAATAAGTAGTCAAGTGTTTGCTTTATATCAGGTGCAAATCTAGATAATCAGGCTGATTACATAAAAGTGACTGCTAATACTCTAATGATGATTACTTAATAATAAAATGCTTTTATGCAAAAAGGTAAGTGTGGCCAACCCCAGATACAGCCTTGCATAATCCTTGGTGTCGATTATTTCTGGTTTATGACGGGTAAGTCTAGCTGAGTACCTTCTTGTACTCAGGGTGCTATCCCTTGTTGTTGCAGATGGGCATTGTTTCTTCAGCTACTGCGAGAACTGTCTGTATCCCGTCGAGGGCAGTGACTAGACCATGGGCATGGTCAATCCTTATCTTCCCTGATGCTTTTGTGGACTGATCAGGCATATGGCACCGTATTGTGAACTACGGACTTGTGTTACAAAACTATGTTGCTTCCGCTTTGAATTCAAACTATGGTTTGTAATAACTATCGAACTCCGATGTATTTGAACTATGTGCGAACTGAATGTACCTTGTGGGCATGTACGCTAATCTATTACGATCTTGGTTAAAGTTGAATGGCTTGAAATCCTTCGAAATTTCCGGACTACCGGGTTTGTACGAGCTTAAGTACTTGTAATCTCTGTGAAAGCAGCGATTCGGTGCTTAATCTGGTGCAAATTGGTCGGTTCTGTCACAGCTGGCATCGCAGCATGGTTAGCGTTACTGTTCACAAGTGTTTGAAAAACCGTATTTTCAATTAAAATTCCTATTTGACAAGAACTTATAGCTATATTAGGATTTGAAAAACCTTATTGACCAAGAGTAAGGTGTGCCATTGATCAAGTCCTTATGCCCAGTAGGAACTTAGGTGGCTATTTAAGTACTAACTTTGGGGGTCGTGCATCATACTTATTTTCTGTTATTCTGTCGTCCATACGGCAAGGGTGAAATTGTATGGATGCTATTCCTCGGAATAGTAATGTATGGATCAATTGCCTCTACGCTAAAGGTAATGAGAGTTGTGAGAGCATGATTGGACAACCGCCAATCTAGGGAAGTGCTTATATGATACTGATGCGTATACCTGTTCCACACAAGTATATGTGAAAGTATTGATTGTGGGAGTACTAATTTCTGATGGGTGCATATACTGCTTACGTGTATACCGGGTGTACACCTAAGTGAGTATTAGATTTCATTTCAGCAATGCATGATATTCATATTGTGGGAAGGGCTGAAATGGTTTTTCTGCAGGTACGCTAACTTGCGAACGTGTAGTACGCATAGTTAACGCTATGAGTGAACGTGTATGCCACCGTCTAGCCGTTAGATTGTTAGGCAGTGAGGACGTATGAAACGTGCATGCATCATGATCTTATAATCTTGCATTAATCTTACTTCCTTCCTTATGGTTTTCGTCCCGTTTCTTTAATAAAAGTTGTTTTCAACTAATTAAAAACTATGTGTGGATAAACTTCTTACAGATGGCACAGTACCAAGCGCACTGCTCGTAAGTCGACCGGAGGCAAGAGGCCTAATTATATGCTGGGACCCTGGACAGCTGAGGGGTCAGAGGATTTCCTAGAGGAGTTCGGCATGCCCACGATTCTTTGGAGAGTTCTGCACCTGGTGGGATACCAGGAGGGTCAGGAGCCGCTGTACTGACTGGCATCGTGTGCAGATTTCTGAGGGCCGTCACGTGTACACGGTGGAGGTGGACGTACCCAGCCGTGATGAGCAGGATCACGTCTGGTGCCGTCGAGTGTTTGCCTTGCAGGGGAGGACCCCCTGGGATGACAGCCAACCAGGTTGCTTATACCGTTCTTCGGGACATCATGGAGGACCATCCGGAGGTGGTTGCCCAGGCTACTGCCAGTATCTTCCCGACAGCAGATCCGTATCTTTCGGTGTGGCGTCAGCCAGGAGCTACTATTTTGGAGGGTAGTTCGCTTGAGAGGGAGCATTGTGCCGGACCAGTAGGGAGTGCCATGGCTGCACTTATGGCTACTTATGGCTGCTTATCCCGCAGCTATGAGCAGTTGGACCATGTTCTTAGCGAGGAGATTGCAGCACAGCATCGCCGTCAGGAGGAGCACACTACAGAGATAGACCTCCTCACTACACAGCTAGCTCAGTTGACAGTAGAGAGAGACCAGGCACTTCAGAGGGAGCAGGAGACTGCTCATCAGCTTGCCATTCAGCAGGGGTCGACTACTTTCTTGGCCTCGGTCATGAGGGAGACTGAGGAGGCGCTTCGAGGAGTTTGTGTTGAGGGCATTCGTGTTTCAGAGGAGAACAGGCTGCTGAGGTTGCGAGTAGGAGACCTAGAGCTGCAACTCCATCACCTGCAGGACTACAACGACCGTCTGCACGAGGAGATCCATCGCAGGGAGAATGAGAGGAACCCCATCTTTCCCCAGGAGGATCCGGAGCCAAGTAGTTCTTCTAGTAGTTCTTCAGATATGTCTAGTGAGGACGGTGACGTTGGTGAGATCGCTAGAGAGTAGTCTAGATCGTATGCTTAGCGTCTAGATGGTCTTTTGCGTAAGTTGGCACGCCCGATCTTTTGGTGTGTTGGGCTGAATGTAAGCATGGATAGCAGACTTATGTGATGTGTGTGAGACCTTGGAAAGTCCCATATGTATGGGCAAAACGATGGATGTTATGTTATCTTTTGCATGATGTGTTAAGTGATCTGGTTATGTGTTGATGCGATGTGGATTGAAATTTATTGTACCTCTGTCATTGTTTGGTGAATTTGTTTTCCGAATAATTTCAGTGGGTATGATTTATTGTTCTCTACAATGTTGCAACTTTGCCTAATGGTCGCTTACTATCCTATATGCAGATGACGACAACTCGTAGTGGAGCAGGCGGTAGGGGTGGAAATGAGGACCCCAGAGAAAACCGCAATCCACCACCTCCTCCATCCCCGACGGCTGAGCAACTTTTTGCTCAATTTCTTGGAAGCCAGCGCAACATCGAAGCTTTGCTGAGGGAGAACTTGGCCCAGGGACATCAACGCCCTGAGCCGAACCAATATAGTTCTTTCAAGGATTTCCTGGATACCAAACCACCAATCTTCAAGGAAGCTACAGAACCATTGGAGGCAGAAGAATGGCTGCATACTCTGGAGCAGAAGTTCGTTTGCTTAGGCTCACAGAAGAGCTTAAAGCAGAATATGCCGCACACCAGTTGCAGGGACCAGCCGGGATTTGGTGGGGACATCATCGTACCACCTATCCTGCCAATGTTCCTATCACTTGGAGAGTGTTTACTGCTGCTGTTCGAGGTCATTACATTCCGCCGGGCTTGACCCAGATGAAAGTGGCAGAGTTCATGAATCTGACTCAAGGAACTCGGTCTATCACAGAGTATCATCATCTGTTCAACTCGTTGGCTCGTTATGTCCCAGACTTCGTTGACACAGATGCTAAGAAGATTGCTAGTTTCAAGAGAGGCTTGAACACTAAAATGGGAAAGTCAGTGGGTACGTCATCCCGTACCAATTTCAGTGACTTCATAAGTGACTGTCTGATTCAAGAGAATCATAACAACAAGCATGCTGCTAGCAAGGCCCGGAAGAGGACCTTTGAATCAGGATCACCACAACCCAGAGGACCACCAACTCAGCGAAACCTGTATCGACCACTAGCAGCAGCCGGGGCACGTTTTAGGCCGCCGCAGAAGAAGAATCAGCCACAAGCTCAGCGCAATCAGAAGCCATACAAGATAGCTGCTGCTCAGGCTCGTGGAGGTCAAGGCAGTTCTTCAGGAAGTAAACCTATAGTTCGGGGACCATGCTACAATTGCAACCAAGAGGGGCACTTCGCAAGATACTGCCCCTACCCAAAGAAGCAACAGGCCAACTACCCCGCACGCCTGCACAACATGACCGCTGAAGAAGCTCGTGCTGGAGAACCCATGACTGCTGGTATGTGTCTTGTTAAACCATCATCCTGCAGTTGTTTTGTTTGATACCGGATCATCGCATTCGTTCATGAGTAAAGCATTTGCACAAAGGCATGATCAAGAGGTGTCTGAAATGGATTATGGGTTTCGCGTAAGCTCTGTGGGAGTAGTGTGTTTGACTAGGCAGATGGTACGTGATGCAACCATCGACATCGGAGGGCATAAGTTTGGGCTAATTATAGTTTGCCAGGACTCAGTATGGACGTAGTCCTAGGAATGAGTTGGATGAGTATGTGGAAAGCGGTGTTAGACACTGCAGATAGGACTCTTACCTTGTCTGATCCAAGGAGGAACAACAAGTTACGTATCTCTCTTCCTCGAGGGGCTGATTTTGTTGATTTATCTTGCACCTTATCTATAGAGGACCTATCAAAAATTCCAGTTGTTCGGGATTTCCCAGACGTCTTTCCAGATGAGTTGCCGGGTTAACCGCCCAAGCGGGCTGTAGAGTTTACCATTGAGCTGTTACCAGGGACTGCACCGATCTCGAGAAGACCTTATCGTATGCCGCCCAATGAATTAGCCGAACTCAAGACGCAGATTAAGGAACTTTTGGACAAGGGTTTCATTCAACCTAGTGTGTCAGAGTGGGGATGCCCAGCTTTGTTTGTCAAGAAAAAGGACAAGTCTCTACGGATGTGTGTGGATTATCGACCGCTTAATGCCGTGACCGTTAAGAACAAATATCCGTTGCCACGGATAGATATTTTGTTTGATCAGTTATCCAGAGCCAAAGTATTCTCCAAGATCGATTTGAGATCAGGATATCATCAAATTAGAATCCGACCACAAGATATTCCAAAGACTGCTTTTTCAACCACATATGGCCTGTACGACTATTTAGTCATGTCTTTTGGATTGACAAATGCTCCAGCATACTTTATGAGTTTGATGAACTCGGTATTCATGCCAGAACTAGATAAGTTTGTAGTGGTGTTCATTGATGATATTTTGGTTTATTCTGAGAACCCGGACGACCATGCAGAACATTTGAGGATCGTCTTGACAAGACTCCGGGAACATAAACTTTACGCTAAGTTTAGTAAATGCGAGTTTTGGTTGAAGCAAGTACAATTCCTTGGTCACATCCTGTCAGAAGAAGGAATCTCTGTGGACCCTAGCAAAGTACAAGAAGTAATGGATTGGGAAGCTCCAACTTCAGTTGGGGAGATTCGGAGTTTTCTCGGTTTAGCAGGGTATTATCGTCGTTTCATTCCTGATTTCTCCAAGATTGCCAAGCCCATGACAAGTTTGCTTCAGAAGGATCAGAAGTTTGAGTGGACAGAGAAGTGTGAAACAGCTTTCCGTACCTTGCGGAAACTATTAACCACTGCTCCTGTCTTAGCTCAACCAGATATCGAGAAGCCGTTTGATGTCTTCTGCGACGCATCGAAAGTTGGTTTAGGTTGTGTTCTTATGCAAGAAGGCAGAGTGATTGCTTATGCTTCATGTCAGTTGAGAAAACATGAAGTTAATTATCCTACGCATGACTTGGAATTAGCTGCTGTGGTACACGCTCTAAAAATATGGAGACATTATCTGATTGGTAACGTCTGTAACATGTACACGGACCACAAAAGTCTCAAGTATATCTTTACTCAACCTGAACTGAATATGAGGCAGAGAAGATGGCTTGAGTTGATTAAGGATTATAATTTGCAGATACATTATCACCCAGGAAAGGCAAATGTAGTTGCTGATGCTCTAAGTCGGAAGTCGCATTGTAATAACTTGAGGTTACAACCAGAGGACGAGTTTAGTCTCGTACACCCTGTGATCTTGCGTCACATCGAGCTGCAGAGCACCTTAGTTGATCAGATTCTAGAAGGGCAGAAAACAGACAAGGGAATCTATTATATCAAGGAAAAGCTAAGAGCTGCCACTGAACCCGTAAAACATTTCCGAGTTGATGACCAGGGAGTGTTATGGTTCGATAATCGCTTAGTGGTACCCAAGAATAGGGAACTCAAAAATCAGATTATGGATGAGGCTCATCTTTCTAAATTGTCTATTCATCCCGGGAGCACTAAGATGTATCAAGATTTGCGTCCAAGATTTTGGTGGACCAAAATGAAGAAGGAAATTGCCGCATATGTAGCCAGATGCGACACGTGTTGTCGAGTGAAGGCCATTCACCTGAAGCCAGCCGGAACACTTCAACCTTTATCAATACCTGAATGGAAGTGGGAAGAAGTGAGTATGGATTTTATCACCGGTTTGCCTACCACTCAGAAGGGAAACAATTCAATATGGGTAATAGTAGACCGTCTCACCAAGACCGCTCATTTCATACCAGTTAAAACTTGTTATCGAGCACCAGACTATGCAGAGATTTATATCAATCAGATTGTCCGATTGCATGGTATACCCAAAGTCATTGTTTCGGATCGCGGAACACAGTTCACTGCACCATTCTGGGAGAAAATGCAAAAGGAATTAGGTACTAAGTTAATCCATAGTTCAGCTTACCATCCCCAGACGTCAGGGCAAACTGAAAGGGTAAATCAGGTTTTAGAGGATATGTTGAGAGCATGTGTGATATCCGCGAAGGGATCTTGGGAGAAGTGGTTGCCATTAGCAGAATTTGCTTACAACAACAGTTATCAAGAAAGCATTCATATGGCACCTTTCGAAGCTCTGTATGGCAGGAGATGCAGAACACCAGTAAGTTGGGTTGAACCAGGAGAACGTCGTTACTATGGAACTGACTTCGTTAGGGAAGCAGAAGAACAAGTTAGAATAATTCAACAACATATCGCAGCGGCACAGTCCCGACAGAAAAGCTATGCCGATAAGCGAAGAAGGCCGCTTGAATTCAAAGTGGGTGACTATGTGTATTTAAAAGTATCACCCATGAAAGGAGTTAGACGTTTTGGCGTGAAAAGAAAGTTAGTGCCAAGGTTTGTGGGACCCTACAGGATAATGGAAAGGAAGGGAGAAGTGGCTTATCAACTACAGTTACCTGAACATTTAAAGGCTATATTCCCTGTTTTCCATGTGTCACAACTAAAGAAATGTCTTCGAGTTCCAGAAGAGGAAGTACAACCGGCCAATATCAAGTTACAATCCGACCTTACTTACCCGGTGAAGCCATATCGAGTACTCGACGAGAAAGAAAGGGTAACTCGCAGAAGAATCTTGAAGCAATATAAAGTATCTTGGAGTGAGCAAGACGACCGAGATGCCACTTGGGAAACGGAAGACTATCTAAAGGAAGTATACCCACAGTTTTATAAGGACTGGTTAGTAACTCCAATCTCGGGACGAGATTCCTTTAAGGAGGGGAGGGCTGTAACACCCTAGGTGTTAAGCAACCCTAAGTGCATAACTTGACATCTCATGAGCATAAAGCATCATCATTTCATGTTGCATTCTTTCTTTTGTTAAGTGTCTTCTCATGTGACCTTTTGTGATGCTATGCTTGATTGAATGCTTGTGTGTCTTGTTTGTGGAGTGCTTAAGTCTCCTTAGTAGTTGAACCTTGTTGGGGAGTCAAAATGAAGCTAGGTTTATGTTGGTCATGTTGGCTAACCAAGTCTCTAACCCTAGTTGCCTTAATAGAGCCCTAGGAGTCCTTTTGTTTGACTAACTAAGACCTTCTTGATAGAAGCTTTGCATGGCTGTGGGCCCTTAACCAAAAGTGTGTAGAATTTAGAGTAGAACAAAAGTTGTTTAAGGCCCAACCCATGAAAATGGGTTTAACAAGGTGTTTTAGGACTCACAAGGCAGATTTGAGGGAGTTTGGACTTAGAAAATTTTCTAAGTCTCTAACTGACCGAGCAGTTTCGTGGAGCCAACTTTGGAACTTTCTCGGGAGCAATCTAGGCCGAACCAGAGACCAACCTTGTAACCAAAGTTGTAGCTGACACGTAGCTCTAAGTAAAGGAGCAAGTGGTTTAGCGTTTCACCGAGCGGATTAGGAGTTAATCGCGTGCAAAAACTGGCCGTCAGTCGGCCTGATGGCACTGAATCGGGCCGGGCCGTGCCGTGCCGGCGCGCACGCGCGGCGTCGTGGCCGACAGCGCCTGGACGTTGCCGCCGTGTGGCGCTCGACGGCCGGCCAAGCCAGCGTCCGCGCGCGGCGTGGCAAACGGCAAGGCCAGCTCCGCCTCGCCTGTCCGAACTCCTCCCTCCATTCTGTTCCTCGCGCTCGCGCCTCTCTCTCGCTCTCTGCTCTCGCCGGCGTTCGAGCGGGAAAGGGGAGAAAGCAAGGCGCCGCCGCCGTTCGCCGCCGTTCCGCCACCGCACCATACATCCAACCACCCACCAAGCTTCGCCGTGAGCTCCCACCCCTTGTGTTATCCTTAGCGCTCTATGAGAGACCGTAGGCAAGCCCCGGGATGAGCCGCCGCCACGGTCGCCATGACCGCCGAGCTCGGTCCACCGTGGTCGGCCTCTGTCTCGTGGTTGCGTGTTGCCCTAGTGCGTGTTTAGGGGTCAGTGAGGTCCAAGGAGGAGTTGGAGGGTGATGGTTTAGTCGATTAGGGTTAAGAGCCCGCGGAACGCCGCCGTCCGCCATGACCGCCATGGCCGGCGCGCTCGGTCCGCCGTGGCCAACCCTCTTCCCGAGCTCAACCATCCGCCCTAGCTAGCGTTCGCGAATCGCCGAGGCTCGTAGAAGGTGTTGGAGGTGTCGGTTAAGCCGATTAGGGTTTGGTTGTCTTAGTACGCCGCCGTCCGCCGCTCGCCATGGTCGCCGGAGATGGTACGGCCGTGGTCACAGGTGCTCGGAGCCGAAGCCCTGGCTTCTGAGCCTCGGGTTAGGTTTACGAAGGTCGCCGGAGTAGGATTCGGAGTCCGTTTAGCTCGTCATGGCCGGAGTCGGCCGGCGTAGCTCGCCTGCGCCGCCGTGTCCGCCATCGTCGACGGCGAGCTCTATCCGAGCAAGCGTCGGGCTAGGTAGGGGCACCGTTGGGTGCGGAAGGAGAAGGGGAGTCCATCGGAAGGGTTAGCTTCGCCGGAAAGTTCGCCGCCGGCGAGCTACGGCATGGTCAACCTCCTCCCCTGTTTGCTGTGTATGACGAGTAGGGTCAGTTGGACCAGAGGGCCCGCGCGTTAGTGAGTCTAGTTCCGTCTGTGTGCACTAGTTTGGGTGCACGTAGCAGTTTAGGTTTGAATGTTTTTCAGGTTTTGTTAATTAGTTTCCAGAAATTGTGTATTGCTTGTTTAATTCATATCTTGTGAAATATAAATGCTAAAAAGGTGAAACAAGTTTTGTTAGGTTTGTTATGTTGAGGTCTATACATGAAAAATATATATGTCCAGTTTGTGGTGATTTTCTGAGTAGTTATATTTAATTCATGTTTAGGCTGAAATCTTGTTAAATGCATAGTAAATTGTATGTGTCTCAGAAAAATGTGATTCTTGTTTTGTTAGGTTTGTGTTGAGGACTAGTTTCTGGGAAAAATGTAAAATGAGGTTACTCTGTGAAATAATTTGGCAATAGTAATTAAAATGATTAAATGCTATTTTCTTGTTTATTTTGTAATAATTAAAATATGAAGAGTATGGACTTGGTAATTTTTACTGACTGCTCTTGTGCTACGAAGTTCAGAAGAAAATTATGAAATTTGTTGTTTGACACTTTGTGCTAAGGTAGTGTGTAGTTCAAAGCCCCGTTAAGCAACTTTGATGTGGTAGAACAAGACTATAGTAAGTAGTATGTTAAGATTAAGTAAGTGGAGTAGCAGTAATGACATGTGCTTATCTTCTGAATTTTTACTCCATGTTGCATCACCATGCATCCCATGTGCATTCATGTATTCATTCATGGTACCGCATCATGCAGGGTCGGTATTGGAAGCCCAAGACACGCCGGAGGAGCAGCGTCGGGAGGAGACACCCGAGGAGAGGATCCCGGAAGAAGACGCTGAAGACCTGCCGAGTGCCGTGATCACCGCCCGCCGACTTCGAGCGAGGCAAGCCCCGGAGCATTTTCTCCTACGGTTTGCAAATTACCGTTTACAAGTTAACCTGATATATTGTTGCATTAGGTTATAGGAGTTGTGTGATACCGTTGCTGCATTAATTAATTATCCTTGTCCACTTGCAAATATTATCTTGTGATCCCTGTTAGGTCTAGGCTCGATATAGGCTTAGCCCTGCTTAGACCGTAAAAGTCGGTGATTTCCTGTCTCCCCGCATATAGGGGGATACTAAACATGTTTAGCCTCGTGCTATCGTGGATATAACCATGTGATAATTATTTGAGATCGGGCGGGATGTAGGAGCAGCAGGACATGGGTCTGTGTGCTAGTAGTCTCCCTTCTTTGTCGATTAGGAACCGACGAAGCACACCTCAGTCATTTTGAACGCGTCAATCACTTAACGGAGCAGGTGCGGGTACCTCCCGTGAAGCCGAGTAAGGTGTTTCGAGCCGGTGACGGAGACGTTGACCCCTAACACCCAGGGCCTTATATGTACCGTGGGCAACTATTCTGATCGCCCTGGCATGGTCGAGGGCAGGCAGGCCTGATCGACCTGGCATGACCGTGGGCAGTTAATAGCTTGAGCGACCTGGCATTGAGATAACCCCCGTGTAGAAGGGTCCATGGCCGTCCCGCGATTTGGGTTCTCGAACCTCCTGAGTGGTCGCCAACGGCCACCTGGCAGGGTGTGTCGGGGAGTGTGCGACATTTTATCCCCAGCTGGTAGGAATCGATTATAATCGCCATCGCTCCTGGTTAGTGAGTAACTTGACTGAGCAGTGTTACCGTAGTAATATATGGAATTAATGATGGTTTATGTTGGTGAATCTGAAAGGCTATTGATGAAATAGTCACTCTTGCTTGAATAAGTAGTCAAGTGTTTGCTCTAGATCAGGTGCAAATCTAGATAATCAGGCTGATTACATAAAATTGACTGCTAATGCTCTAATGATGATTATTAATCATGAAAATGCTTTTATGCAAAAAGGTAAGTGTGGCCAACCCAGATACAGCCTTGCATAATCCTTGGTGTCGGTTATTTCTGGTTTTTGACGGGTAAGTCTAGCTGAGTACCTTCTCGTACTCAGGGTGCTATCCCTTGTTGTTGCAGAGGGCAATGTTTTCTCGGCTACTGCGAGAACGGTCTGTATCCCGTCGAGGGCAGTGACTAGACCATGGGCATGGTCAATCCTTATCTTCTCTGATGCTTTTGTGGACTGATCAGCATATGGCACTGTATTGTGAATAAGGACTTGTGTTTCAAAACTATGTTCGCTTCCGCTTTTGAATTCAAACTATGGTTTGTAATAATTGTTGAACTCTGATGTATTTGAACTATATGCGAACTGAATGTAGATCATGGACATGTACGCTAATCTATTACGATCTTTGTTAAAGTTGAATGACTTGAAATCCTTCGAGATTTCCGGACTACCAGGTTTATACAAGCTTAAGTACTTGTATTCTCTGCGCAAGCAGCGATTCGGTGCTTAATCTGGTATAAATTGTTCGGTTCTGTCACACTTAGCATCTGCAACATTCAGAGAAAAGAATGCACCGCCCGCGGCTGCGGCATCCAAATGGCTTCTAGAGAGTGGGGTTAAACCATGGTAGAAGTTCTGGATCAATAGCCAGTCCTCCATACCATGGTGTGGACAGCAGCGACGTACTCTTGCATTCTCTCCCAAGCCTCGGGAATAGATTCCTCGGCTTGTTGCGTAAAACTGGAGATTTTGTTGCGAAGAGCGTTCGTCTTGCCCATCGAAAAAATTTGGCGAGAAAAGCATTGAACAATTGTCCCTGTGTCTACAGTGTTGCGATTGGTATAGAACCATTGCTTCGCTTTTCCTAGGAGAGAAAAGGGAAAGAGACGAAGACGGATGGCTTCTTGGGTTATCCCCTTAATGGTGAAGGTGCCACAAATCTCCAAAAATTGTTGGAGGTGAGCATTGGCATCCTCATGAGCTTTGCCACAGAACGGGCTAGCTTGGACACATCGTGATCAGAGCCGGTTTCAGCTCAAAATTGAGGTTGGCATCGATCACGTCTGGTCCTGTCGCTACATTGGTGGCAGAAGGAGCAGAAAACTCACGAATGGTCTTATTGGCCATCGTGAAGGTAGAACAAGATAAGAAAGAAAGAAGTTGAAGAAGATGAAGGAAAAAGATAAGAAGAGTTAAGGAAAGGAAGAATGGGAAAGATGGGATTCGCTAAGCAGGAGCTTAAGCGAAGATAAATTCGACACGGACTCAACCGATACACCGATTGCCTTCCCCAGCAATGGCGCCAGAAATGCTTCTTGGTAGTTCTTAAATTCACTAAAGATAGAGCTAGGCAACTATCCCCGTAACCGGCCCAGAAATGCTTGTTGACACTTGTCAACGTCGTTACTAGGAGTAGACTATGGAATCTATTCCTGGCAACGGCGTCAGAAATGCTTGTAGCAAGTCCAGTCACTATACCTAAAGGAGTGAAGTTAATGCAGCTATCTACTAATGCCAAATGGGTTTGTCAATCCTGACACTAGTAGGAGCTAGCTAGAGCGATTGCAATCTACCTAGAGGAGATTCTGCAAGCGCACAGAACTATCGTAGTAGCACTTCACCTGGGAGTACCAGGTGTCGATTTATTTGATCCCAAGAGAAGGCTAGGGTGGTGTATGAGTCGAGTCAAGGAGGGGATGAGGTCGAAGAATAAGAAAAGGAAAAAGGAGAGAAGAGAAGAGAGGAGATGAAAGGGCTAGAAAGAAATATGGGTGGATAGGTAAGAATGAAATGGATGGTAGGTAAGGTGGATGGATAGGTAGATAAGGGGAATAGGATAACTAACTAGTAACTACTACTACTCCTAGATAACTACGAAGCAAGATAACTACGAAGCAAGATAATTACGAGCAAGACAGGCAAATGTCAATAAAGCAACCAAGTTAAGTATAGTTTTATTATTCCTATCTTATCAGTACGAGGCGTACTAGCCTTTACCACTGACTTAGGTTGAACGCTAGCACAACGAGCCTTACTGTTAAACTGGGCCAACTACGTGGTGGAATTCAAGGCGCACAGGGCTGTCACCACCTGCTTGCTACCACAGCTATCCGGGGGTCCAGCCGTATCTGAAGGTAAGTCTATAACTAAGCACCACGCTTAATTATATTCTAACTATCTCTACCCTAGCTTTGAATAGAGACACCCTTGCGGACGTCAGAGAAAATACTTGACTTAATAAGATAAACACTAAACTAACTAAGCACCTATTGGCAAAGATCAAACACTAAGCACACAAGAGATTAACTACTATGGCTAAGTGAATTGAACTGTAGGATAGCTAGGCACTCAAGCAATCAATCAAGTATACTACTCAATATTGGTAAGTAGAATAAAGTAATACTTGAAATGATGAACTAGAATATAGTAAAGTGCTTAAGTAACAAGAGCAAAACCTGAACTGGAGATGAAGGAAGACTCTTCCCAGCTCCAGGACCGATCACTCGCACGCTTCTACTCTTGAGCTAAGCCTTGAGCAGCGCTGCCGCGAGGGCAATGAGGCAAGGATGCCTTGCTCTACTCGCTACCTACTTGCCTAAGCTTGCTAAATCCTAAGCTATTAGCTCTCTAGCTCTAGCCTTGCTTTCTTTGCTTCCTTGCTTTCCTTTCCTTGCTTGAAATGAAGTGACGCCTCCAGGGGTATTTATAGCCCAAGTGAGTGAGGGGGGTACTTATAGGGGGCAGCCAACCGACCTAGGGCAACCCTAGTGGCGGACGCCAGCCCTAGGTGGCGGCCGCCACCCCCCTGGCCCTTGGATGCATCGTCATTGATCCTACGGTCTCCAGGGACTCCTCCAAGGCGGTTACATGTCGGTTGCATGTCGAGATAACGTCATTAGGTCATGATCCACGCCACTCCCCTCCTGAGCCCTCCGATGCCACTGACCTAGTGACCAAGGGCTAAGATTTGGCCCTGGGGTGGTCACACAGATCAGTGACATGGCAGAGGGGAAGCTTGGGCCTCTCCCTGGTGGCGGGCGCCACCTAGGGGTGGCGAGCGCCACCCCACTAGGGCCCAAATGGGCCCTGGTGAGTGGGCTCGGCCCCTGGTGGGTCCATTCTCCAAATTTGTTTCCCCTGACCGACGAGGCTGAGACGTTTCTTTTCCGTGACCGATGAGGCCGGAATTATTTGTTCGAGACCGACGAGGCCGAACACTTGACTTCATTATAGGATCCGCACGACGAGGCCGGATACCTCGCTAGAGGCCGACGAGGCTCTAGCACTTCACCATTTTCATATATTTGTGCTTATGCATATACTCGGAGACAACTCTTATTTATTTGGAGACAATAATGACGACCATCAGCATAGCTTAATCGGAGGTGTTCTGCGGCTCAGTGCTGTAGATGTAATTAACTGGAGGCCTCTAGAGGCCCAGGAACCAGAAGCCACACAATCCTCTGATTATCAGATGGAACTCGACGCATATATATATTAAAGTGGGAAATTGTACTTTGTATTTCTCCAATGAATAAATAAAGTGATGTTTTCCTGAAGTATTGTTCCTTATGTTTTATTGCACATTTATTTTATTTTGTATACGGATGTATACTGGCACGTCTACGCATATTAGTACTAAGCAATATGACCCATGAAACACAGAGAGATCCCCAAAGTGATTTTTCTGGCGAAACAAGGTGCTTGATCTGTGGCAATAGGTTGCTTAGTTTATCTAGTGTTAGTCATATCAAGTCTTGTGATTGCTCTGTCGTCTGGTTAAGGTGTCTTTATCTCCGAGCCCGGTAAAGATAGTAAGAATATAGATTAAGCGAGGTGCTTAGGCAATAGGCTTACCTGCAGATACGGCTAAACCTCCGGATAGTTGTGGTAGCACCAGGTGGTGATAACCCTAGATCGCCTACGTATTCTATTGATGATCCTTAAACACTTATTTTACCATCAACATTTTACCCAAAAATTCACCAAAAAGGCATGAAAAGTAGTCAAATAGGTTTCAAACTAACCAAATTCCACATGTCCATAGATTTTTATTTGAATGCAGGATTTGGACCAAATTTGGAGAATGGACCCACCAGGGGCCGAGCCCACTCACCAGGGCCCATTTGGGCCCTAGTGGGGGGGCGCCCGCCACCCCTAGGTGGCGCCCACCACTAGGGAGAGGCCCAAGCTTCCCCCCTGCCACGTCACTGATCCGTGTGACCACCCCAGGGCCAAATCTTAGCCCTTGGTCACTAGGTCAGTGGCATCGGAGGGCTCAGGAGGGGAGTGGTGTGGATCATGACCTAATGACGGTTATCTGGACATGCAACCGACATGCAATCGCCTTGGAGGAGTCCCTGGAGACCGTAGGATCAATGACGGTGCATCCAAGGGCCAGGGGGTGGCGGCCGCCACCTAGGGTTGGCGCCCGCCACTAGGGTTTGCCCTAGGTCGGTTGGCTGCCCCCTATAAGTACCCCCCTCACTCACTTGGGCTTAAAATACCCCCCTAGAGGCGTCACTTCATTTCAAGCAAGGAAAGGAAAGCAAGGAAGCAAAGAAAGCAAGGCTAGAGCTAGAGAGCTAATAGCTTAGGATTTAGCAAGCTTAGGCAAGTAGGTAGCTAGTAGAGCAAGGCATCCTTGCCTCATTGCCCTCGTGGAAGCGCTGCTCAAGGCTTAGCTCAAGAGTACAAGCGTGCGAGTGATCGGTCCTGGAGCTGGGAAGAGTCTTCCTTCATCTCCAGTTCGGGTTTTGCTCTTGTTACTCAAGCACTTTACTATATTCTAGTTCATCATTTCAAGTATTACTTTATTCTACTTACCAGTATTGAGTAGTATACTTGATTGATTGCTTGAGTACCTAGCTATCCTACAGATCAATTCACTTAGCCATAGTAGTTAATCTCTAGTGTTCTTAGTGTTTGATCTTTGCCAATAGGTTGCTTAGTTAGTTTAGTGTTTATCTTATTAAGTCAAGTATTTGCTCTGACGTTCGCAAGGGTGTCTCTATTCTAGGCCAGGATAGAGATAGTTAGACTATAATTAGGCGTGTGCTTAGTTATAGACTTACCTTCAGATACGAGCGCTAGACCCCGGATAGCTGTGGTAGCAAGCAGGTGGTTACAGCCCTAGTTTAATAGTAAGGCTCGTTGTGCTAGCGTTCAACCTAAGTCAGTGGTAAAGGCTAGTACGCCTCGGTACTTGACAAGATAGGAATAAAACTATACTTAACTTGGCTGCTTATTTGGCATTTGCCTATCTTGCTTCGTAGTTATCTAGGAGTAGTTATTAGTTAATAGTTAGTTATATTAGTTATCCTTAGTTATCTTATTTCCCCTATCTACCTGTCTATCCACCTTACCTTAACCATTCATTTCATCCTTACCTATCCACTCATAAATTCTTTCTAGCCTTTCATCCCTCTCTCCTCTCTTCTCTCTCCTTCCTTTTTTCTTATTCTTCGACTCTCATCCCTTCCTTGACTCGACTCATACACCACCCTAGCCTTCCTTTGGGATCAAATAAATCGACACCTGGTACTCCCAGGCGAAGTGCTACTACTGAAGGACCGAGAATGCAATAGCAAGGCAACCAGAGGGGGGTGAATGGGAGCTCAAAAATTTCTCTCGAAACTTTGGCCTTTTGTTCCCAAAATCAACCCCAAGAGCTTCGATCGAACCGTGATGCTCACGACCCTTGGAAGAGGGTGGATGATCCCTAGGATCACAGCGGAGCACCACAAAGCGATAGTAAACCAAACGGCAAAAGCACCGACACAAGTTTGCCCCTTGAAAACCAAGTCCCAAACGTAGATGGAAGGCTACGTCGAGAACCCCAAATACCAATGCTAACATGTAGCAAAGATACCTAGAGAGGTTCCTTGGTTAACTATAGGGCCAAACGAGAAGTCCGAAAACCAAACAGAAAAGACGGGAGAGCAAACGTACTAAACCGGAGGCTTCAGCAGGGTCCCGGACTGTCCGGCAATACGGTCGCGGACTGTCTGCCTAACGGCGGACTGTCCGGGCTCAGGTGGCGGACTGTCCGCCGGCCAAACGAGCAAAATAGCAGTGTTGCTGAACAGCTGCTGGACGCCTCCCGCACTGTCCGCGAGTCCCTACGGCGGACTATCTGCGATTCAAAAGGACTCGTCCGTACGAGCTGCGCAGCCACGGACTCGGCTGGAGCCCGACCCCCGGACTGTCTGCGGTTCACCGGCGGACTGTCTGGGAACGCGCAGAGAGGGCGATTTCAGTCGCCTTCTCCACAAATCTCCTCCAAATCGATCCAAAACAAAATCCCTTGATCCCAAACTTGGAGAGGATGATCACAAGGTAGTTAGGAGACTATCGCCAAGAAATCATCCGCTCAAACGACTCAATCACCGGGAAATCGAAAGGGAAGGTGTATGAACCTAAAAAGCGCCACGAAAACGAAATTGACACGATCTACTTGTTCGTGAGGAGTTAGGTGAATTCCTTCGGTGGAAATGATCTCCTCACTATAAAGAATAAGTTGATTCAAGTGGAATTCGAAAAGACGCACTAGAGAGGGAGATCGAGTGACGGGAAAATCGCGGAGAAACGAAAAATGCGAAGAACACGAACCAAAACGCGAATCAAGTCATCGATCTGCAACCGTGTGGCTACCACACGCTACAACAGTGAGGTTACGGCCTCACTTCCTCCTCAAATCTCCAGTACACAGAGGTATGGTTCTCTGCGGATCTCAGCTAGCTACAGTAGGGGATTGGGAGAGCAGGAAACCCTAGAAGCAAAGAGCAAAATGACTGAGATAGAAGGGAGGAGGGTGTCTCCCTCTACTTATCCTAATTCTAATTCCTACTCTATCCCTCTCTAATTACAGAGCGAACCAGCTAAACCCTAGGGTTATTCTGGACCAACTCGAACATGCTGGTGATCCGATGGCCACGCCCGCACAACTGGTAGCATTGCCTCGACGCAACCTCACCGATTGCCGCCATGTGCCGCCACCGCTCCGTTAGTCCTTTTCACGGACTTCGCCCCCGGTTTTGAGGCCCAAACCAGGAAACCAGCCTTCACGACCACCCCCGGTTTTGAGGCCCAAACCGGAAACCAGCCGATCGTAGCCTGAGTTTTGTGGCCCAAACTCAGCAAACCCGCAGCACCCAGGTTTTGAGGCCCAAACCTAGAAACCGTCCTCAGCCCGAGTTTTGTGGCCCAAACTCGGAAACCATCAGCGCCCAGGTTTTGAGGCCCAAACCTGGAAACTGTGCACTCGGTGGTTTTTCTGTGGCTCAACCACCAAACCGAGTCGTAGATGGGATGCACCCCGCCCGTGCACCCCGTCCACCGACACGTGTCCCCAGGTCCTCAACCCAGGCAACACCGTGCCCGCAAGTCTTCGCTCGTCGCTGTCCCAGGCTATCAGCCACCACAGCTGATCCTCGGGCCACCGGTCCCTCAGTCCAAGCCTCACGTCCGCCCTTCGCCACTCTCGGTCCATCGGCACGGCATGTCTCTACTTGACCTCCACCTTGCCTTCATCACTGTATCCGTGCTCGACACCTGCACAACACAAGCCAAAGAACATGCGCATTATCCCAGTTGACAATCACTCATCACTCAGAGACTCGGCACACACCATGTATCCGCAATCCCCCCCTTGATGAGTGCATTGTCAACTACCAACACAAATCATAATGAAATAGAAGAAGGAAGGAAGAAAGAGAGAACTCGACAAAATGACCCAAAAGCATATCAAAGCCGAAGAAGGTCAAGTGGAAAGAGCAAGACAACTTGTTCCCCAAGACATGGGCAACGGCTCGACCCAACCAAGCAAAGCAAAGCTAGCCCTCAAGAAGAGGTAGAACAGGCTCAACACTGCTAGCGAGAAAACTTGATACCAATTGAAAGATCAACTGAAATTCAAGCAAAACAGAACTAGCCCTCAAGAAGAGGCAGAACGGGCTCAACACCGCTAGCGAAGCAACTCAATACCAACTGTTACCAAC